>JALPQI010003226.1:0-94203 GCA_025490895.1 Thaumatotibia leucotreta
AGCTCGCGCGCACAATACCGCCTCGAGTATAATGATCAACTTAGCACACTTGTATCATAATGTACTATTTCTTACAAAAATGCCGGAAACGTTAGTTTCCCGAGGGGTGATGAGTTCCAGGAATTGAACTTTTAACAATATAATCATTTTGTAGATACTCACTGAACCTGTTTTGAACCCAGGTTCCCTCCCTAACTTCGCAGTCACGTTCACCACCACCTAACTAGACAAAGCTGAAATGTATATTTTTTTTATTCCAGTAATCATCAATTCATCATACACCATTTTGACGATGAGTATTCTGATTTCAGATCCAGGGCCAACTGCAGGTGTCACAATATGTGTAGGTAGATGCGTCCGGCTCACTTCCAAGCAACACACACAACGTCAAGCAATATTCCTATAATTATCCATGTATAAAACCAGAAAAACGTAAAATAGAAATAATAAATAAAAATAATATGATGTTGTGTAAATAAAACACTGAATTTATAAATTGATGTTTTCTTTATCTATGTATTCCGCACGTGATTAGAATGGGAAGGAATCTAATAATTAAAGTGACTAGAAATATCTAAAACTTATCTGACTGAAGTCAACGAATAGATTCCGTCCCAATCTGATTGGACACCTATTAGGTTAGGACATCCAGGCCCGTTTTTTAGTAGTATAGGCTATTTCAGATTGACCATGCAAAAAATACCGGAACTGGATGCCATAACATCACCTGAAAACGTTTTTGGTGAGTAAATATACACGGTGGAATTTAATCGGTGAACAGGAACCCATTTTTCTAATTCAGTAATCGATGGCGGTCACGTTTATGTAGTACTTAAGTGGAACCAAGTTTTTTTTTAGCATAACAAATTTTTATGTTGAAATTAAACTTTAATTAAAATTTATTGTCACCCTACTAATGGTTTAGTCTGAAAAGTTTAATACCTCTTTTCAAACTATCAGCCATGCATAGCCATGTGAGTGGTTATTGCTCATTTATGTTTTAAGTTTCTATGGCTGATAGTTTGAAAAGAGGTATTAAACTTTAATTTCAATAAATTTTAATTTCAACATAAAAAAAATTTATGCTAAAAAAAAACTTGGTTCCACTTAAGTACTACATAAACGTGACCGCCATCGATTACTGAATTAGAAAAATGGGTTCCTGTTCACCGATTAAATTCCACCGTGTATAAGGTCACCAAAATTAAACCTAGGTTGGTAGTTCAGGGACCAATACCACAAAACTTTACAAGCATACAAATCTACAAAATTGACAATTATTTGTTTTGGAATTTATGCAATTTTGTAGAATTATACGCTTGTAAAGTTTTGTGGGATAGGCCACAGATAATTTATTTATTACTGAAAAAAATGTAATTATAGGTAAAGTATCATTAAAAAAAAACTCATGTAATGTAAAGTAAAAAATATATTGAAATCACGAGATTTGAACCTTGGTCCTAATGAATGTGCGTCAGACGGTCATCCAACCAGCCTAATCCAAGTTCAATACACGTTCCGAAATAAGCAATCGGTTTCGTAAACGAATAAGGGTTTGAATGTGTGTGTGCATACTGCGCAGCCGCGTCAGCGTTTCGTATTTATGCAAATAAACTTATTTTGTAAATTAAACCTCACCTGAAATTTAGTTGGCCACATTAGAAACAGCAGTTTATTTGCGGCAAACATATTACTTATTAAAAATATTTCTATTATCATACATAAAATATAAAAATACTTAGAATTCGCGCCACCTATGCACTATAACGCCATCTATTGGCGTTGTAGTGCCTAGCTGACCGTGACATTCCACCTTAAACTAAAAGAGCATTCGCTGTTCTAACCTCCCACTCTACGAAATTCGATCGGTACACAAAACGTGATTGGTTGATTTCGTAGAACGGGCGCTAGAACAGCGAATGCTCTTTTGGTTTAAACGCACCTTAAGACCGAGTGCCCGAGCGGTGCAGGCATCAGCCGCGAAAGCTGAGCATGTGGGTTCGATTTCCACCTCGGTCGTTGGTGATCTTGGTCGTTTTTTCTTTTCAATATAAATAAGTGCATTTCCGTTGCCATTGTGATTTTGGGACGCAAATAAGGTGTTTTTTTTAGTAATTAGTTAATATTTCAAAAGTATAGTACAGTGGAAACTGGATAAGTGGAATTGCATGGGACCGGCTGTTTAGTTCCGCTTGTCCAGGTTTTCCATTAATCCAGTTTTCCACTTAACCAGGTTCAAATAAAACGTTTTCTCACTTACAGAGGCTCTCGCTAACAGAGGTTGTAGGTGCTAGTAATTTCGCTTATAGAGGTCACGTATATGGTCAAAAAAGATCAAGACTTAAATACATAATCATCTTTTATTAAATAATATGTATATCCATACAAACCTGTATGAAGATAGGAGTTAACAACAAAAATAGGCATGTAAGACTTCAAAAAGCAATACTGAAAATAATCCACAGTACTTCTATACAAAAATAATAACTTTCCTTTATTATAAAGTAACTTAGTATATTTCAAACAAAAACTCTCCTAATATTTATTTATGCAAAGTACACTACACTGGACACTGATATCTGCACGCGACTTCCCACTTTCATAGTCTGTAATAATTTTTAATTTATCCCGAAGAGATAAACACTTGATTGTGCGCTTAGGCATTGCTTATCTAACAGCACGGCACCGCAGTACAGCTAAAGTAACCAAACTGAACGTAGTGAAATCTAAAAAAAATACCTAGGTACGTACCGTACAGTAAAAACACAAACCATTAACGAACCAAACTACCCCCATTGTGACTGTTTAATAAAAATACAAATTTTATATCGCCAAGCTATTCCACTCATAGAGGTTACGAAGACCGATGCTTCCAGTTACAGAGGTCAAAATAAGAAATTTACGAAAAATTGGATTCCGCTTACAGAGGTCCCGAAATTCCACTTATAGAGGTAATTCGTTGCCAAGGGACTGGGACCGAGACTTTTGGTCCACTTAAAGAGGTTTTCCACTAACCCAGGTTCCACTTATCCAGTTTCCACTGTAGTACTAAGTAATAGTAGGTAAGTATCTGGCACCTAGTACCAGAAGAAGCAGCGAGGGTAGGCCGCCACAAGGTGGACTGGTGAAGGTCGCAGGAGTCCGCTGGGTGCGGGTAATGTCCGCTGTAAGCAAAACCGGTCATTGTGGCAATCTTTGGGGGAGGGCTATGTTCAGTAGTGGACGTCTTTCGGCTGATATGATGATGATGATGATTTAACCCCCTATTTTGAGGTCCAAAACCTCACAGGCAACGGAAACGCACTTATTTTTTAGCCACCTTGTATTCTTAAATTAGTGAAATTATAAACGGCATGGAATAGGCCAGGGATGGTGATATTGACGATACGAATCAAACGATATGGTTAAAAAATGTAATTAGACATTACCCGTTATTCAGATTATGCAAAAATAATAGACACTTATTTTTTGCTTTGTCTATCAACTACAAATTCTACAAAGATAAGGCTTGGCATAGTTCAGGCGTTGGGTTTCTTGACGTCACTACTAGAGACAATTACCTAGGCGTGACGTCATGCGACATTTCAAATCGATATGTCTACAGTAAAGTAGCCATACCTATATACACCGTGTTTTTTTTATTCCGTTAAAGTAAACAGGCTGCTTGGTACGTTAATTGGAGCTACCTGGTATCCATAGCTTTTAGTTGAACTCGAAAAAAAAATATAACTAATAAATGAAATGGCAAGTGTGAGAGTAGAACCTTAAGAATAACACAAAAGTTAATTTCAGGTGACTGACGGCACATGTCAAAATAAGTAGCATTAGGATGTAATAAAGGTTGCAATACACTTTTTCAGTCATTAAACTTATTTTTTTAATAACTCAATAACAGTAAGAGTTAAGATACTAGTTTCTTAGAGAAATAGATTATTGTTGACCTAAATAACCTTCCCTTTAATTTAATTTAAATCATCAAAACACGGTGTATATTTAGGGCGTCCCAATGTTATGGGACATGAAGGGGAAGTACCTTAAATATCGTAGATAGGATATTTTGCTGAAAGAAGACTTCATTTTAGTTTAAAAATTAAATATACTGCATTAAAAAAAATTTTTGGCATCGAACCAGGAACCTACTTTAATAAGAAAAATTTTTTTTCCTAATTTTATGATGTCATTCGAAAGAATGGATAAATAATAACATTTTTTCTTAAGAAACATAGTATCTAAAACTAAAAGAATAACCAAACAAGTTTGGTTCAAAATTCGAAAAAAAAATGTAGTTGGTTCGATTTCCGGATGAAGTAATTTTTTGGTTTATTTAAGGTACTTCCCCTTCATGTCCCATAACTTTGGGACGCCCTGTATATACGGCTAAAGGTGCTCGCGAGTAGGTATACCGAAAGATTTTTTTAATGTTTTTGAACATTACCAATGACATAATGTCGTTTTACAACTTTTTTTATTTTTTTTTTATTTTCAGGCAAAAGGAATGGAAAGAATAGGTAGATTTTATTGTGTAAGCGTTTAAATTAAAAATAAGTAGCGCTCAAAGTGCAACTGTGGAAAAACTTTCAAAATCGTAACTCATAACTGTGGGTATTTTATTTATTTATTTATTAGGAGATAACACGGAAATCATACATGTGATGAACAAAACTTAAATTGATAGGTACAAACGTTCTTGAATACAGGTGCTTCCATAAACGTATCTCACTGAGAACATAATAATTATACAATACTAAGAATATTTACTAACATGCGAATTACGAGTAACACAAAATTAAGTTACACCTAAAGTAATGCAACAAAGGAACAAAAAATATTTAGGAATTTAAATTTTCTGCAAGTATTTTATTTAACTATTAAAAGTCAAAGTCAAATGATTATTTATTGGGATACCAACAAACTCTTTTGAATGGTCTAAGTAAAAGTAAATTTTGTTCGACGACGGCGAAAGCTGGGATTAATTTCACGATAAAAATTGCATATATAAAACTTTCCCAGCATTTCCAGGGTTACCATCAAATTATTTTGAGAGTTATAAGTTATGGGTCTCTATTTTATTTAGGGTTCCGTGCCCAAAGCATACATACAAGACCCTATTACTAAGGCTCCGGTGTCTGTCCTTCTGTCACTGAACTGTGAAACTGTGATAGTTAGACAGTTGAAATTTCTATAGATGCTGTATGTATGTTTCCGCTATAATTTTATATTTTAGGGGGCGCCCATACAATAAACGTGTTTTTAGTACAGATGGTGCCTTTTTTAGGCTGTGTGTTATTTTACGTCAGGTCCAAAACTTCGGAGGGCCATCTGCACTAAAAAACGTCGTACGAGACACGTGCAAAAACTGTTGTCGATTTAAAACACTCCCTATCGGTCGTGTTTTAAAACATCGCCACTCGTTTCGAATTTCATGTTTTTCGCACTTGTGTCGTAATGTAAATACTACGAGTATTATGATAAATTGATAATGGTAGCCTAGATAATAGGAGCCCTTAGTGCGCTAGTCCGAATCGCTCTTGGCCGGTTTTTTTTAGTTGTTAATTGTATTCGAGGAATGTAATTTCTGTCAGTTGCCAAGTAGGTGATAATTACCTTTTTTAATAGTGATAATTATTTACTGTAATTAGGTGCCGACTTGCTTTTGACCATCGCAAGGTCTCTGATAATTACTAGATCGTGTTAACTATATTACTCGTAATTAAGACAATTGAAGAAAATAGCTGTTCTTTTTATACAAATTGGACAGTTAATGAGGTAGGTACCTATTTTAAATAGTTGTATACATTATACATACACGATGTTTCCTGAGTCATATGTCACGTCAGACTCGCTTTACACCGAATAAATAATATAACTTATATAATTCATATTAGGCTTGTGGTGACGGCAGTAAGGCACTGGTCTCACCGCGAGCTACTAAGCTATGGACTATCGGCTATAAACACGAACAAAAGATACGCACTCCCGCGTAAATAAAAGAGACATATCTTTTGTTCGTGTTTATAGCCGATAGTTCATATTAGCTTAGTAACTCGCGGTGAGACCAGTGCCTTAGAACACATTTATCACCACTCCAACTCTTCCCGCGGGTGTGTAAGAACCGACTAAGGGATTGAAGTGTCACTTTGTTTGATCAGAAATAATAACTGGATAAGTTATGGTATGAATCGCACATGCCGTGTAACGCGAATAATGAAAACAATTATAGCTCTCAAAGGAGATCCTTACCTACATATAAAAAGTTGTTTGGCCTATGTAAGACACCTATTACCGTGTGGTGACGGCAGTAAGAATACATTTGTCACCACCCCAACTCCTACTGCGGGTGTCGTAAGAGTCGACTAAGGGATTGAAGTGTCACTGACCATTCTTTGATAGAAGATAGATGATGGGCAGCAGCGTCATCATAGTGGAGACATTACTGCGATCGCCAATCCGCTTGCCCAGCGTGGCGATTATGGGCATTTACCTCCTAATGCGTCTATACGCATAGTTGATAGGAGAGGCCTACGTCCAGTAGTGGACTGAGATAGGCTGATGATATGAAGTTATATTGGGCAAATTTTCGTATAGGACCAGACCCGAAATCGGTGTAATAATAAATAATAATAAATATGCTTTATTGCACCACAAAGAAAGAAAACAAAATATAAACCAATTAAATACAAAGGTAGCAACAGGCGGTCTTATATAAGCGATCTCTTCCAGACAACCTTGGGGTAGCAGGAGATAAAAGAAATAGAAATCATTAACAACGAACGAACGAATGAACGGTGTACGCGAGGTTATGTAATTAGTGAATCAGGAATCATCCTGTATATCAGTATTTTGTTGATATTTGTTTAAGGGTTTTATTTAAAAAAATCAGAAAATTTAGTCTAGTAAAGTCTACTAAACATAGGAACCTTTCCAGTTTTTTGGAAAAATCAAATCAAATTATTTATCAATTAACGGACGTTGGTGATCTTGATCGGTTTTTCTTTGGTATATGACATCCAATATTTATAATTTGTATGAAACTTTTTAGGGTTCCGTAGCCAAAATGGCAAAACGGAACCCTTATAGATTCGTCATGTCCGTCCTGTCCGTCTGTCCGTCTGTCACAGCCGATTTACTCGGAAACTATAAATGCTACAGTAACGAAATTTGGTAAGGATATGTGTTGTATGAACCGCTACAGGATTATGATACTAAATTGTAAAAAAATCCATTGGGGTGGGGCCCCTTCATACATGTAACTGAGGGATAGAAAAATTTTTTTAGTTGTATATAAGCGTGTGGGGTATTAATAGAAAGGTCTTTGAAAATGATATGAAGGTTTATAAATCTCATTTTTATTTAAGCAAATCGTTTTCGAGATATCAGCTCTCAAAGTTTGAAAAATGTGTCCCCCCCCCTCTATTTTTTAAACTACGCGATATAAAATTCTAAAAAAAATATATGTTATGTACATTAATAAACTCTATCAACGATTTTTGGTTTGATTAAATTATCTCCTATAGTTTTTGAGGTAGGTTGATTTAACTGCATTTTTTAATAATAAATTGATAATGGTACGGAACCCTTTGCGCGCGAGTCCGACTCGCACTTGGCCGGTTTTTTTATATAGATATCGAATCGAACCACGTTATTTCGCTTTATGTTTGTACAATTTTTCTCTCTCAATACTCCATCAATATTTACTGATAAAATGTAACTAGCGGATATTTATACAATTATTTTTTCCTAACTCGTGCGGAAAAGTAAACTTTGCGCACGCTTCGCGTGTGTTAATTTCTCTTTTTAAGGCACTTGTTATGAAAAAAGGTTCTTAAACTTCTTTTTAACTCGGGTGATTCTCGCCCTCGTCTCACTCGGGCTCCAACTACTCGTATCACCCTCGTCGAAAAAAATATGTTATTCACTTGCATCGAAATGTACTATTTCAGTACAGGTGGCGCTTTTTTTACGCGCTAGTGCGAAAAATGGTTCATTTTACGTCAGGTCGAAATCTTCGGAGAGCCATATGTATCTACTGAAAAACGTCGTACGATACACGTGCGAAAACGAAATTCATAACTCGTGTCGATTTAAAGAACTCCCTTTGGTCGTGCTTTAATTTATCTCCACTCGTTTCGGACTTCATTTTTTCGCACGTGTATCGTAATGTACTATTTTACTTAAGGAATTATTCCCTTTGCATTCGCCGCCTCCTATAAAAAAGCATTACAATCGAGAACAATCCACTCTACATAATGAGAGCAAGAAATTAAGCAAAACGACTCTATTGCCGTATCCTTATCAACTCACAGACAGACGCATCCGCAGAGAAGAACTGACAACGATTTCCGATCATAAAACACAAAAACTCCAGTGTTGCCAGCCCCAACTTTTTAATTATACCATGACCAAGGCATGGAAAGTATACGAAAAGCGGTGACAAGCTTCGGGCCATGCGCAATGTAGAGTTCACACACTTTTTTAGACATAAAAAACAAAAAGCTTACGTTTAACTACCTATGTCGTTTCGTCGAACAAAACATTTTTTTTTGCATTGACTCAAGTCTCAATTGGTACGGCTACGACTTAACTGATCCTGCTTCAAATAGTTTTCATGGAATGACAATAATTGTGATTTTTCATATTTCGATTATGGGCCCATAAGAAGCACTCAAATTATACAAAAATATGTGTGTAGATATCCCTGACAACTTTTTTTCTATCCCTCAGTTACATGTATGGAGGGCCCCCACCCCAATGGTTTTTTTTTTACAATAAAATAATCCTGTAGCGGTTCATACAACACATATCCTAACCATTACTGTAGCCTTTATAGTTTCCGAGTAAATCGGCTGTGACAGACGGACAGATGGACAGACGGACATGACGAATCTATAAGGGTTCCGTTTTTGCTATTTTGGCTACGGAACCCTAAAAACAAAAAGTTTACGTTTACCTATGTCGTTTCGTCGAAAAAAAAACATTTTTTGCATTGAATCAAGTCTCAAGTGGTACGGCTACGGCTTAACTGATCATGCTTCAAATAGTTTTTATGAAATGACAATAATTGTGATTATTCATATTTCGATTATGGGCCCATAAGAAGCACTCAAATTATACAAAAATGTGTGTGTATCCCTGACAACTTTGAGACGTCAATAGAGAAGAACGTTAAAAATTTTAGAGTTCCGATGCTCCATTTTGAATGATGTTCCATTTCAGGCTGGTTAACAAATTTCCTAATATATACAAACCTGGACACAAGTGACACAACACATGAAGCCACCAAATTTTACAAAAATTGTATTATCCAATCACACAACCTGGCAACCCCGACAAAAACGAAAACGCACCATATTACTATTCATTGAGGCGGTACACCAAAAGACCTAAAAAGCTTGAGATTGAAATATCCTGCTAATTTGCCTAAATAAAATATGTCATATCATATGGCCTTTTTTGGCTGCAATTGAGAACAAAAACAGGCAACGACATATATCCGGTTGAATTCATTGAGTACAAAAAAGGAAATGCGAGTTTGAAATCTTCAATTATAAAAGAGAAAGGCTTAAGAGATGGGGGTCTGGAGGACCGCTAAATCAGTTTAGTGGTATTTAATTATGGTAATCAGGACGTCCTTTCTGTTTTATTAGTTCTTTTGTAATCTAATTCATGATATGAATTGGGCTAACGATGCGAATTGCTGCCCGTTTTGGGTTTCGGTGTGGTATTATCGTTCTGATTGATTTAATAGTCGTTTTGGCTTCAATGAGATTTCGCCGACTATAACGAAATATGTAAGTATACTTAAAATCTGAAGTACTTTTCAGATTTTTTTTTTTGAAGCGAGTTCAAAAAAGGAGGACGGTCATTCTCCAGATTTGTGCTAGAATCCTAATTAACACGTCGCTTTTTTTCTACTTACTTTTCAATGAATATCTTTACAAACATAGTAACATATTGATCGTAGAAACTTAAATGTCTATGCGTCACTTTATAATTATGAAAGGATAATTATTTAAAAAACAATCAAAATTTATGTGACGTGTGAATTAGAAAAAGGACGTGTTAATTAGAACATTACACTTTTGGAGGGCGCGTGAATTATGAAAACGACGCGTTAATTATAATATTTTAGATTTTGCTTGACGTGTGAATTAGAAAAAAAAAGTTACAAACTAACATTTCATTCCATATTCGAGAAAATATTATTTACGTAGGTATAAGTAGTGGGTTTTTATCGATAGATATCACTTATTCCATATATTTTATAACCAATTTCTAATTAACGCGGTCATTTTTGACGCGTGAATTAGACGCGTTATTTAGGTTTTCTTGAAAAATAAAAAATATCTTGTTTTTTGTACATGCAATATACTACAGAATCTAATATGTATTAAATAATGCGATTTTTAATGTATACTGTAATTCTCGGCGCAATAGAGTTACTAGTTGAATTTTAAAATGTGAACGTGTTAATTAGAAATTTTGTGAACCAAGCCGCGTGAATTAGAGACAATGGTTCATAGTCTCCTTCCAAAACACAACTGACACGACCATCCCACACAGGACTCTAGACACGACTGTGGGCTAGACCGAAAGGCGATAGTGAGGTCCGTACCTACATTCAGAGTGCTTGTATGACAATGACTAGATGTGACGCGTCAATTAGGACAGGTTTCGAGACAAAGTGTTGATCGTTGATATCTTAGTCATATAGTACTTTATTCATTTGATATTTTTTGGACCATTAAAAGGTATTTTGTTTTGTTTAAAGAACTAGCTTTCGTTGGCGTTTCTTCATGTATATCGTAAGGAGAAATTAATATTATACGGGTAGTGGGACGCGACGTGTGAATTAGGAGAATGACCCTTAACGTATTTTTTTCAACCCTTTGTGTTTAATATACGTACATGAAAATTCATGTACAGCTGAAAACGAATACAGTCTATGCTCAAAAAATATAATATATGAGAAAACTTATAGTTTAATATTTTTAAAGAGCGAAGACATGTAAAAATGCACGCCTGGAGAATGACCGAGGGAGGTTATCAACTCGATTGCTTTTTTTGTATGTATGATGCTCAATATGTCCAGGAATCGTAAATTTTCATTTTTTTTAAATCAATCGGGCTTAACCCCGAGTTAGTCCCGAGTTAGCATCAAGTGGGGGTCTGATTTCCCTTCCTTCGTGCTTTAATTTATCTCCACTCGTTTCGAACTTAATTTGTTTCGCACTATTATATTATTTCAGTATTGATGGAGCTTTTTTACGCGCCAGTGCGAGAAGTGGCATTTTACGTAAGGTCCAAAACTTCGGGGGCCATCTGCACTAAAAAACGTTGAACGAGACACGTGCAAAAAGGAAATTCGCACTCGTGTCGTAATTAAGATACTATTTTAATGTAATCTAATGTTTGAATAAACACTAGAGACACCCTGTAGGTATTTAATTTTTATTAAAATACACATAGTTTAAATCAATATTCCCACTTTCCCTACAATTATGTTCAAGAGTATGCTCGAAATTACCTTGCAAATGTTACTTTAATGGGTATAATTAAGCTTATTTTTATATCGGAAATGCTCCAATGCTCCATTATATCTGTGTTCTATGACTTGGAACTAATACGATTATAAGTAAACGTGTTTTTTTTGTGACAGTGAAATGTTATTTTAGGATAATGACTTACTGTTAAACAATTAACAAGGTAATTGTGCAACGATTGACAAATACAATTACCGTGAGACAGTTACATATATTATATTTAAGCGTAATATTTTCTTCGGTTACCGCAAGGATTACACATCAAATAAATAATGGAAAACGGATAAACTCGCGTATATTCAAATTCATTGAACTTAACTTCATCCAGACGTGCCTACGTAACCTAAAAATATATTGAAAACTAGCAGTTACCCGCGGCTTCGCCCGCGTTCTAATATCTACTGGGTGACATCGGGGTCGTGATCCAAACTGTGAGAAACGTGTTAAGATGGTCATTCTCAACAAGGTTTCCCATGGAACAAATATGAATATCGCGAAAAAAAAAAACTGTTTCCATACCGAACGGTGCGGAAGTGTTCATAACTTCCAGTCTCGTTTCATAATTATGTAAACACATTTGGAAAGGATTAGTATGGAGAAATGAATACATATTAATGAAGTCGAACTTTACTAGTCGTAAAAAAAGTATGTTTGTTCATATAGGTCCCATAGAGAACATTGTTTAGGAAGACCATCTTAACACGTTTCTCACAGTTTGGATCACGACTCCGATGTCACCCTGTATTCACTGCATGTTAATGTTTTCCCGCGATTATCTCGCGTTTGCCTTAACCGATTTAAGTGTGGCGGATGGTGCTTTTACCCGCGGTTCGGCCGCGTTCTATAAATTTTTATCACGGTCGTATTAAACTAATATGATGATGGCTATAATGATGGCGAATTATTTTTGCAATTTTGACTTCAAATTCCATATGAAGAACTTTTCATCTTCTCGGTAGGTATCGATTTTTATCAATATTAAATCAAAGTTCTAGAAATTTTAGATGTGACAGCTTTTCACTTTTTGTAAAAACCCCCTTGGATCCTAAGATACCGATTTTTATTAAGGTCGGATTCAAACTAAATAAATTCAAGGTGCCGATCATTTTGTGCAAATTTGACCTCAAATTCATTACTTGAAACGCTTTGACATTTCAGATATAGATTATTATCAAAATCCGCTATCATATTATGGTCATCTTTACCATCTGGTAACTGACAAATGTTTTTTATCTTTAAAAGTTTACATACACACTCACATAGGTGATTGTTGTGTTTTGATGATAAAAACTATCATTTGTCGTTTCCCAGGCCTAACAAAGATGACCATAATTAGGCGAGCTGATTAACATTTGAAGTAACTCAATATTGTTACCGTTTCTTGCAAATTTGACTTCTGCTTCATTATGATGAACAGATCAGTCAGAACTTCAGATTACCACCGATTTTTATGACGGACAATATCGAAACGGAAATTGAATAGGCAGCCTTTTTTGCAGTTTGTTAAGAACCTCTGGGATCCCGATACATCGATTTACACCATTGGATCAAAAATGTCGAAATTTATGGTGACGACTGTTTTGACTTTATAAAAAACACCTTGGATACACAGATATACGTACTTTTGATTACTATCGCATGAAAACTCGAGAAAACTTAAAAGGTTATTAACGTTGGTTAACATGCTATATTTAGATTTTTTTTATCAGAAATAAACACTAAAACGATACCCCTGTCATAACCCGCAAGCCCATGAGACCATAACAGAGAAGATGGTATTTCACGTACACCTCGGTACAGCGACACGATAGTAGACTATAGAAACGATAACCATGTTGTTTTTTTACTGTTTAACCTTTTTACCACTTTCAAGAGTTCAATTCTCAAAAACCCTAAAACATGTCTTTAGTCATTTATGTTTGGGAATACTCCTGTGAAGTTTCGGATAAAACAGTTTAAATAGTCAAGTTTCCCCTACAAACTTTAGACTCATTGCACCCTCTAATGAGTGGATTTTGACTTAACCTTTTTTAGAGCGCCCCTACACCCTCAAAGAAACCTACGCGCTATATTTGGAATCTCTAGAACCAGAAATGATCATAAATAATAAAATTATATTGATATTTTTCGAATTTTACCCCATCACACCATAACCGTGTACATAGTATTTCACGTCTGCCGCGTTAAATTTTAAAAACGTTTTTGTGATCTACGTCCCGATAAACCATAGAAACGATACCCAACTTGATTTTTTCACTTCCTCACCCTTTTTACCTTTTTCAGGGGTTAAATTTTCAAAAAACCTGCAAACATGTCTTTATTACTTTGAAGAATACTCCTAGGAAGTTTCGGACAAAATAGTCCAACTAATCTTGTTTCGCCATACTAACTTTGGACCCCCATTGCACCCTCTAGGGAGTGGATTTCGACTTAACCTTTTTAGAGCACCCCTACATCCTCAAAGAAACCTACGCGCTAAATTTGGAATCTCTAGAACCAGAAATGAACATAAATATAAATAAATAATAAAATTATATTGATAATTTTCGAATTTTACCCCATCACACCATAACCGTGTACATAGTATTTCACGTCCGCCGCGTTAAATTTTAAAATCGTGATTGTTTTCGTGATCTACGACTCGATAAACTATAAAAACGATACCCATCTTGATTTTTTCACTTTGTCACCCTTTTTACCTTTTTCAGGGGTTGAATTTTTAAAAAACCTTAAGCATACCTTTACTCAATTACTTTAAAGAATACTCTTGCGAAAATTTGGATAAAATAGTTCAACCAATCTTATTTCGCCATACAAACTTTGGACCCCCATTTCAACCCCTTAGAAGGTGAATTTTGAAAAATCCTTTCTTAGTGCTCGTCTACACCATAAAAGGAACCTACGTGCTAAATTTGGAGTCTATAGGACCAGGGGTTTAGGCTGTGCGTGCATCTTTATCAGGGAGCTTCTTCTTTTATATATATAGATTAAATGCGCGTATTTATTTTGACAGTTCGTTAGATCTTTCGCACAGTGCTGCCACCTCATCGCCCCACAGTGGCTGAAAAAGTACCAAAAACCCTCATTGTTAACTCTCATTCGTGTACAAATCTTTATCACACTATTTTTTTCAAAGTTGATCACCCCACTTTTTTAATAACATAGATTTTTATGATTTCTACTCAGAATCGTGAGCTCTTTCGATCCTAATATTAGAAAAAAATTGTCCTAAAATGTACATCGGTACATTTTTCGAACTTTCCTTTCCGTTACCGCCATACCAAATGTATGAAAAAATGGTAACGGAATGGAAAATAACCTTAAGATTTGGTGTTTGTGGTATGAACTCGTGAGCTTTATACAATTTTTCTCTCCGGGTAGTAAATCCCACTTACAGCAAGGGTGACGTAAAATAATAAACTAATCGATCTCTCCCCTTTCAACTAGTGTGACAATTCCCACAATGACACTATTAAGCCAAATCTTAAAACGGCAATATTTTGACGCGCCAACCCCAAGTTTCTAAATTTGAAAATCCGAACGTTTGCGAGGCGGAAGTGACGTGCGCGTGCGTCACTTCCGGACGCGTGCGAACCAAAATGGCGGCTGCAGCTTCCGCTCCACGTCGGAAGCTGTGCTAGGGGTGCTGCTTCGATAAATTATAGGGATGCGACTCATTGTCCGTGAGTAGAGATTTTGCATGCAGAATTGTGGTTTGCCTTGAAGACTTCGTGCAGCTAATTTTCGTAATAAACAAGTATATTTAAATAGACAATAGGGATTTTTTATTTCCCGCACGACTTTTTTTTCATTAGATTTTAAGTTTTACTTAAATCATTGTGTTCCTTATTTTACGATTTTAAGAAATTAATAAATAAAATCGGGATTTTTTACCTCAAACGCTGTAAATTTTCAGCTCATTTCTGTCACTGCAACCCGTGGCGACCTTTATGCGATTTTCCGTCAATGCAGGTAAAACCGTCTATCAGGAAAGTCCGTCTACCAACTAATTTCCACCCCTAACTCAACAATACAGAGACGCATATGACGGACTTTTCTTACAAATAAAATAAAATATACTTACCCACACTGGCCTAATACGATGTATGAAAATTACCAAATTTAAGCATTATAAACATTATTCCATAAAAAGAACTTGATGAGTATTGAAAATCAATACATAATTAATATGATTATAAACTTACCATCTGACCAAATTTTATCATAGTAATTTGTATGGGAATTTCAGATATAAATCAGCACAGGTTCCTGTAATAATTTTACCAGAAACTTTTGAGGTAAAAGAAGCCGATTTAGGGGTTACTGATTTCTAAAAATCTTAAAATAAGTAACACTCTGCCGTATAGGTGAAAAAACTGTCCTTAATATTTCGTAAATTAGTTATTTCATACTTTCTATTTCACTACCGTCATACAAAGCTAAGGAAAAATGGTAGCGCAATGATATAAGTAATATTCGAATAATACTTAAGGATTGTACAAACTTGTGATTCTGAGTAGGTACAAATAAAAAAAAATGCTTTCGAGGACAACAAAAATACACAACGGGGACGATGTAGTTTGGTGCTCCTAATAATATATACAAGTCAAATTTTCGATCCATGTGTTAAGCAACATGTAGTGTAGTGTAATTTTAAAACTTTAAGTAGCCACACTGATATTTAAAATTGAATCGTAATGTTTATAATCAGCTTCACCTTTTTCAAAATTAATAGTATTGGTCATATTATAAGAAAATCGCCACTCAAATAATTATCCTTGTAATTATAAAGACCGAGCATGAAACTTACGCGCGAGTTTTTTTTTATAATTTATTTTATTAGAACACGCGTTCTCACATTTAGAAAAAAACTGGAGCAAAAACTAACAAAGCATATTCATATTACGGATTTTCCCTCACATTTTATTAATTGTACATTCCCTTACGACATTTTTTATGGCAGCACTTCCCGGATTAAACATTATATGCGTCGCGGGGGACCAATCGGAAGCCATATTTGTTAGTGTTGTAGTTATAAATCAAATACTATCACTTTAATGCGAGTATTCCTTGTGGCATGGTTAATTCGATTTAATGAAATTTATTTAGATCTAACGTTTTGAAATTATAATTTAACACAATATTATTAGTAAAAAGTATTGATTGTGCGTATTTAATTCTCTATATTGTTTGTATGAATAAGAATTTCGTCTTGGCGCTTACGTGATTTTACAAATATAACACATACAAGGTGATCGCGAGGTATATAAGTACGTGATTTTGACAGAGTATTTCTGATCATATTTAAAAGACTAAAATGTCCTATTACTACATATACACTTTTCTAGATTTCGACTACCTAGTTTCTTTTTAAATAATCATCTTTTCGTTGTTACTACAGTACAGTACAAAATGCCATTTTGATGTTAAATTCCTTCACAATGGCACGTAAACTAGCGTACACGTAATATCCTAATCGCGATATGTTAAAAAATTAAAATTAAAAAAAAAAAAATTAAAAATTATTTATTCGATATCTTAAAGTTTTTAGTTACATAAACTGCGCTGGCGCCTCTTTTTAAGTATGCAAGATACTTGTGATAAAAGAGCACCGCTCTTCTACTTTTGTTACAAATCATTAGGTCGTAGGTTTTTATACATAATAATTAATAGTAGAGTAATATAATAAAAGTAGTGGTAACAAATCAGTGCAATTTACAAATACATAAATAATTGAATTTCTTACAGCTACGGTACAAAAAAAGTTTAGTGTGTATGAGTGTGTGTGTGTGTGTGTGTGAGTGAGAAAGAGAGAGGGAAAGAAATACAATCGGAACGCATGATGTGCATGTTTTATGGTTTCAAAAAGTGAACTTAGGAATTCTATATGTGTGAAATGCAGTATCAAAATATACTTATTACGTCCTAAACTAACCCCCTGTTAAGAGCTTCGCCCGTATTAGACACATCCTGTATACTGCTGAATGTGCCAAACGGGGTATCAATTTATTTATGCTTTGTATAAATTATTAAGTACATGAAAATATTTTAACCCTAATACTTATTTAACTTAGTTAGGTGCATTATGGTGAATGAAGAAATGTGACATAACTGACATAAGTATTTATTATGAACTCAATAGTCCAGTCATCATCCCCTGATTGATATTTATATTTATTCAAATCCGTAACATGATTAGAAATGAAAGTCAATTTGTCTTGTAACTCGACCCACCATACAGATTGATGGTTTCATCCGTCCGTCTTCATAATGACCGTCCGTCAATGGCTGGTTAGATTAGTGGATTATACTATGAAAGAGGAATATATTAAGCCAAGAGATGGATTGGAGATATTTATTGTAATTTTCAGAATCGGAAATAGAAGTAATGAACGAGAGATATTGACAAAATTAATATCACATGTAGGTACTTAGCTGGCCCCTAGTTCATCATGATAACAGGATGCTTAGCCAAGTTGCCAATCGCTAGTATATTAGTGCGATAAAGAGGGAAAACTACGATGCGCTAGCAGGCGCTAGCGACTGGCAACTTGGCTAAGCACCCAGGTGCGACAATAGGATGATGACTGTAGTTAAAATAAATTATTTAACATTATGCACGACATAAGACACGAAGAAATTAATACTAAGATGTAGATTGCAGTAATTTTTGTACAGAACTACTATTTAATAAATTTAAAAAAGAACTTAAAAGAGTAGGTCATTTGGCAGTACTCAAACGTGACGTCATTTTTGAGTATTTCATATAAAATTCCATAGTGGTGATCGTTTTGACAGTTCGAAAAGAGATGCTGATTTGACTTGCCTGTCATCATGCCTATTGTAAAATATCACTTTTACAGACGTCACAGGCCTCCGTACGCCGCTTACTATTGGATGGCCCATGTTTCATTATGGCTTGTTTGCCAACAATATGGAATTATTTATAAAAAAAATATTACATCGTTAATAAACAACTTTTTATTTTCCGAGGGTCGTGACAATTGCCACAAGGTTTAGAAGAATTTTCATTAATTCTTGATACTTAACTGTCCGGCCTGTACCGGCATTTCGTGTCGTGTTTATTGAGAAAATCGTAATTTTAGTCCTTAAAGGTGCGACCACACCGCAGCTTAAAAAACGGTCACGATACGAAATCGCAGTGACGCGTCGTATGCGTACCGTTTTTGACGCATGCTCCCCCAAACCGCTGCTTAAAATACGCTGACGGTACGAAATCGCAGTGACGTGCTTCGTATCTTTTTTGACGCAAACCTTCCAAACCGGAGCTTAAAATACACTGCGTCAAAATCATGCTTCAAATATCTAACTAAATAACATATTAAGTAGATGATCAACTGCAACCATCACAGCAACATGTGTATGTCATCTGATGAGGAAGAAGCTCTTCTATTAACTTTAGAAGCTGATGAGAATAACAGGTTGGTTATATTTAAATTATTTAACTTTTCTGAGTATTCGTAAAAGTGTAATAAGTAACATTTTTTCATTTTAAATTTTTCATACTCCGAAGCGGATTCTTTTTCAAAAGCATGACAGATACTGCTAGTGAATTTTCCTTTAGTTTGATGATTTATTTTCAAATATGAAGTACATTATTTGTAAGGTATGAGAAATAAATGTTAGCTAATAATACCTCGGTAATATTAATAATTTTCCATTATGTATAATTATGTATGTTTTAAGGTTCCGTCTGTCTATTGAATAGTGTATTTTCCTTGAGGTTGTAGAAAAAAATTGAGCTTAAAAAATGTATCGTACATATACAACATCCTTAAGTACAATCCTTTCGACTTTCGACTTGACCCGACTTTTTGGTCTCAGTTTTCTAAAGTAAGCTTACTGTGCATTTATACTTTTTTGTTCACTTAACAGTTATTGGGAAAAAATAAAAATGTCAATCATTCGCCGCGAAGACATTAGTTAATAGTAGACCTAAGAAGTTTCGTAAGTAGAATCGACTTATTTCTTTATCATCATTGTATCAATAGTAACACAGTAGTGGAACATAATTAGCGAATTATATGAAATCGAAGATGTATAATATTAAAATTATTATTAATACCAAAACATATTTAAAGTATTGTATTTAAAAAAAAAATCCGTGTGGTGCCGGCTTAACAATGTCATTACCCCCTTTCCACCCGTGGGTATCGTAGAAGTCTGACTAGCTAAAAGTGGCACATGGAATTTATTAGTTTCGTGTGATCTGACCCCTATTGGGAATACAGGCGTGAGTATGTATGTATGTATGTATGTGTATATTTAAAAAAAACATAAGAATACTGATTTTCACAACTAATCATTCAAATTTGAGTATAGTACGGTCAAATCGTATATTAAACTCGCAAAACATGTAGTAAAGCTGCATTTTTGGTATGTTATTTAGACACCATAGGGCAGTATAAAACCACATTTTGCAAGCAAAAAAAAGTTGTGCTAGCTGCGTAATACGTGAAAAACTGTGAAATTTACTGTCTATTTTAAGTTTCTGATTTTTATAAAAAAAGCCTTACGTTTTTTGACAATATGTATCAGGTAACGTTTAAAGATGAATGAATTTGTAACAAGATGAGATAACATGCATTACCGTAGGTCTTATAGTTTCAGAGATTCGAGACTTCAAATAGTACCCTGTTTTGTAAACTAGATAAAATGTTGAGTTTTGCTAACGTTTTTGGTTTAATATCGCCTTACCTAATTATGCTACGAAAAACATGAAATAATTATCTTATAGCGCAATTAATATTCTTTCATTTAAGGGTAAAATCAGGTCAGTAAACTTTGTAATTGAAAATAAAAACGCGTAATTCAAAAGGCAGTAGGCCCGCTATCTAAGTTTTTCATACAAATCGCAAGTCGTGTTGCAAAGCTGCAATTTTAGTATATTATAAAGGCGCTATAAGGACGTACAAAAATGCATATTACAAGAAAAACAAAAAAGGAACTTCGGCATAGGACGAAAAAAACAGAAAAAATATTGGAATTCTTTTACTTTTTGACGTTTAATTAAAAAACTATTAACTTTTTGATACTAATTGCTACAAAACTTAGAAAGAATATTAAATTCGAAAGGATTTGAGCTACCTTGCATTACCCTAAATTATATAGATTTAGAGATACGACATTTCAAAATGTGCCCTTCATTAAGTTAAGAAAATAAGTGCATGTTTTGAAGCCTCGCATACCCCCAACTATAAGACTTACAGTAATTGTTATCGGCTCAATTTGTTTCAAATTTAATATAGTTATTATCTACAATTACTTTTTTCCCTTAGCGCGAACGTTTTGCCAATATTTAGTGAATAGCTTTAACGTAACCTAAAATTTGTATATGTTTTGATGAAAGGGCACTTTGTGAAATGGCGTATCTCAAAATATATATAACTTACGGTAAAGCAACGTAGCTCAAATCCTTTCAAATTTAATGTTCTTTCTTAGTTTTATAGCAATTAGTATCAAAAAGATAATAGATTTTTAGTTAAACGTCAAAAACTAAAAAAAGTGCGAATTTTTTTCCGTTTCTTACGTCCTATGCCCAAATTATTTTTTTGTTTTTCTTTTAATATGCATTTTCGTATATATCTATAAGGCCTTTATAATATACCAAAATTGCAGCTTTGCAACTCGACTTGCGATTTGTATGAAAAACTTAGATAGCGGGCCTCCTGCCTTTGGAATTTCGGGTTTATACTTTCAACTACAAAGTTCACTGACCTAATTTTACCCTTAAATTAAAGAATATTAAGTGCGCTATAAGGTCATTATTGCATGTTTTTCGTAGCATAATTAGGTGAGGCGATATTAAGTCGAAAACGTTAGCAAAACACAAAATTTTATCTAGTTTACAAAAAGGGGTACTTTCAAAGTCTCGAATCTCTGAAACTATAAGACCTACGGTAATGCATGTTAGCTCAACTTGTTGGAAATTTATTAGTCTTTAAACGTTTATTTACATATGATATCAAAAAAGTAAGGTTTTTTAAATAAAAATCAGAAACTAAAAAATGGCCGTAAATTTCGCAGTTTTTGACGTACTACCCAGCTAGCACAACTTTTTTTTGCTTGCAAAATATGGTTTTATACTGTCCTATGGTGTCTAAACAACATACCAAAAATGCAGCGATACTACTTGATTTGCGAGTTTAGGGTAAAATTATGTACGATTTGACCGTACTAGTAAACCAAAACAAGTTTTTATCTTTTTTTGCATTCAGATTATTTGATGTGCTAATCAGTATTTTTGAATGGTCGGCTTAATGATTTCCTTTTTTAAAAGGTATGTCTAGAATCTGATAATCTCTATGTGAAAAACGAAGTGTTACCGACAATAACCGAGAAACCCCGATTCGCAAATCTTGGCGTAAAAAACGCTGCATTTACGAATCAGTTGCGTCTTTTACGTCACCGGTGTGGTGTGTAGCTATTTTCTGCTAATTTCAACAAACAAAAACATGGCCCGTCCGATGGTAAGTGGTAACCATAGCTCATGGACGCTGCCAATAGGAGAAATAGTCTTTTTCACTTCTCATGCTCAAAAAGTGCACCTTTATGTCGTGCGTAGACGACATAAAATCGCATTTCATGTTCTAGAGCATAAAAATAAAATTGTTTTCTAAGGTGAAGATGGGCTAAGGTAATCGGTCCCAAAAGCCTAACAGTTAAAACATATTGCACAATTTTATTAAGCAATAAAATAGTACATATAACTGACGAAATTGGTTAAATATACATATATTACAATATTAGGATTATGTATTTTCTCTCATTAAATTTAGTAAATCACATAAAATAGATATCGGTTATCGTTCAAAAATGCTCCGAAATGTTTGACTTGGCAGAAAATCGAGCACCTGAAGCTCTGATCACAGGTTGAAAATTAAAAAAAATAATTAAAAATGAGTTGGCGGTTATTGGTTGTATATTTTTTCTTCTTTCGCTTTACGACAACTTCGTTGTGTAAATTGCACTGAAAAATGTTACTTTCCTCGCAAATGAAGTGAAAAGCAGAGTGTACAACACGAGCATTAATGACCATTTTTATCCTCGTCTACTATTTTGGTTTTCGCTTCGCTCAGTCCAAAAAATTGCCTCTGATAAAAATGGGTCACTTTATGCACTTAAATCTGACAATGACCCGGGCCTGGTGTCAGCCACTGAGATGCATAGTGCATGCATTTTATTGAAAATAAACCGAATATAAGGTCTTGACTTCGTTGATTTATGATTCTATGTAACCTAGATTGAGCAGAGGGCATCCACATGGAAAACTGAAAAGGATTGAGAGAGACATTATCCATTTTTTCATTCCATTTTCTATCGAGCACACTACACAGCAATACGATTTATGTAATATTTTTTCTCGATAGGAAAAGGATTTGAAAATGACATAAATATGGGAAATCTCGCCTTTTCTTCATCGGTAAACGTAACTACCTAATATGAATATGAAATCACGAATCAATTGCAGTATTTGCATTTTTAAGTGTTTTATAAAAAATACATCGCACAGTAGGTACCTATTTTCGTTATTTGCACCGAGACATTCCCAAATACAACAAAAATACCTATATCATCTCTTCCCAAATTTTGAACCGTATTTTTTATTTATTTAATTAACAAAAGAAAAAGATACGTGCTTCCTTGTTTAATATGTACCTTTACCAATGTTACTCGTCCTATAGTAGATATATACAGGTAATAATATAACATAAACTAGATTGCTACATTTCGGAGACAGTTTGCAGAAGCAGAGCTGCTCATTTGGATAGAAACCGATCCATTCCCCCTTTTTATCACATATCTACTATCCACAAATTGCGGTACCAACGCCGAGTCCGATATAAATCTCCCATTGAAAGAGTTCCATTCAGTCCTTTCAGGAGGACAAATACCGCTGGCAAACACTCCCGCGGAACTGAGATCAAAGTACGATAAAACACACGCCGTTTAATTTGGCGCCAAGCAGCCATTTTGTAAGATTGGCGGGTTTTCTTCAGGATAATGGGAATGGTTGAGAACGGTTTGAAATGGTGGAGGTCCTTCGATGGGTGTATACAGGGCGACGTAATATTCACTGGTTATAAAAACGGGTAAGTAGGGCATATTGGTGAATTTTACCTATATGACCAATATCCGATTCGCTGAAAAAAACTGGTGTATACCTACCTATAGCGTTTCGTTTACTAAAATATCTGCATTTTAATGGAAAAAGATTGTTTAACGTTTCTGATGTTGGTTCTACAGTTAAAGTTCATCAAAATGACCTACGGTTTAACCTTCTAAAACGTGAACAGTGAATTATACCTATCACCCTATTCATAAAGTTTGTCATTGTTGATATATAAAAAAAGAAAAATACCTACACTACGATACAAATGAAAAAAAATACAAATTGAGTGGCGATAAATTAAAAAACGATCGAAGGAAGTGTTTTAAATCGACACGAGTAACGAATTTCCTTTTCGCACCTGTATTTTACGATGTTTTTCAGTACAGGTGGCTCTCCGAAGTTTTCGATCTGACATAAAATGAACCACTTTTGGCACTAGCGCGTACAAAAACACCATCAATACTGAAAAGATTCTACGGTCTTCTCTGCTATGGCAAATGCGTAAATTGTAAAATAGTATATTTTGATGCAAGTGCAAAAAAATTATTTTCGACGAGGTTGAAAGTTGGAGCCCGAGTGAAACGAGGGCGACAATCACCCGAGTTAAAAAGAAATTTTTACACTTCTTCGACGACTTTTTTCAAAACAAGTGCCTTAAAAAGAGAAATTAACGCACGCGAAGCAAAATGCGCAAAGTTTACTTTTCCGTACTAGTTAGGAAAAGATCCTTACCTAATAGTATAATCTAATGTTCAATTAATACATGTAAATCACAATAATACTCGTAATATGCTTACATAGAAACAATATGCATTTACTGAACAATGTCTTAAATTTGTTCAATCCTGAAAGATTCAAAATGGAAAAACAGAAATAGGAAACATTTTCAGAACGTATTCTTTTTCTTCGTCCTATTCCTGCGTACCCGGGGGTCAGACGTAGAGTGTTTATGAGTTTTGATTATTCATCCGCAAGGGGTCGCAAGCGTCCGCAAATACAATGATGGCTGACTATCCGGCTCAAAGAAAGAAAGTCCTATGAACATATGGAAACGACGTCGATACCAAAAATATGTCAACACATTTGCATCTTATTCCTTTGACATAAGGAGAAAAATGTGCACTCATTTTTGACACAGAAAGCACGCTTGCAGCAGTTTCATGAAGGACGGTGCCATATTTGTTTTACTTTTCACACGAGACTTCAGAAAAATGACGTGTTTGGAAAAGGATTCTTTACAAATATGACAAAGGGGGAGACATGGACTTGTCATTTTCTGAATCTGGTGTTTAAATGTCACTGATTCACGCCATAGCCGATTACAAAGCTGATTTTTACCCAATTTAAAAATAGGGTAGGTTCTCAATTCAACTGTTTTTTTCGTAGATACCTATGTATGTTTACTTGATTGAGTCATGTACTATATAATTTTCAAAAATATCGATTGGGAATAACCCCGAGAGTCGGTGTAAATGACGGGATCTTGGAGAAATCGGTTGAAGCCGGTATTTAATTTTTAGTGTTTCGTACCTCAAAAGGAAAATAAACGGAACCTTTATTGGATCATTCGCGTCGCCTGTCTACTCTGTCTGTCCTTCAGTTACAACCGATTTGAGTTAAAATTTGGTATACATATTATATAAGTTTGTAAGTTGGTGACCCAACGAAAGACGTGGAACGTAAATAACTGAAGTTTAAATATGAGGGTTAGTTTTGGGGGTAAATAAGAAAATAAAATAAAAAAGTACAAACTGGATTATGTGATAATATATCAAATGAAAGGGCTTAGGGTGATTATTATACCTAAGATAAGTAACATAGAATGGACAAAATAATTACGAGTAGATCGCCACCGATTGCGTGGCGTACACGTGCGTGTGACGTGCAAGCGGTCTGCCATCAACTATGACATTTACATACGCTACAACGCACACGCAACGCACACGCGCATTTGCTGTACACGTGTCTGGTGTGTCTTGGCTTTAACTTTCTATCCGGCCCGGGATGGATAACTGTTCATCAGATATGTGCACTCTAACGCCATGATAACACTTAAATATTAGATGTCATACACCAAAGAAAAAATATCGAAGTTTATCAACGCTGGAGATGAGGTATGAACCCACGTCCTCAAAACAATTTGAATTATTCCACAAAATATGCCATGATACTCATAAAGGTGCATTCAGACCAAACGAGCATTCGCTATTCTATCTCCCACTCTACGAAATCAACGAAATCACGTTTTGTGTAGCGATTGAATTTCGTAGAGTAGGGGTTAGAATAGCGAATGCTCGTTTGGTCTGCATGCACCTTTATGAGTATCATGGCATATTTTGTGGAATAATTCAAATTGTTTTGAGGACGCTGGAGTTCATAGTTCATACCTCATCTCCAGCGTTGATAAACTTCGATATTTTTTCTTTGGTATATGACATCTAATATATAATATTATTAATTATTATATATTATATATTAATTATGGCGTTAGAGTGCATATATCTGATGACTGTACTATCGTAGAATACCTATTGCTTACATAAGTTCTGTAGTAAACACAGCCAGACACCCTCGCTCTTCACCCCGAGTGTCGCTACTGAATAATGCAAGCCTACACTGTCTGTTTTTAGGGTTCTGTGCCTCGTGACAAACGGAATTGTATTGCTACATTTATAAGTAGTTATATTATAGTACAGGGCATCCTATCTGTTTGTTTATATCTCACTCGCTTCGAAATGTTAATTGTGCTTTATTCCATTGTAAAATAGGAGCGACACCTGCAGGCTTAGCCAAAATGCCATTCTACAAACGTATATGTACTATAAGTCACATGACCAACGTAGGTAATAATCAGGGATCCGACAAATGTGCGTCATTGTTCGCAATAATATGGTCATGGCACCAAATTTGATTGAAAGAATAATAGAAACGAATAATTTCTTGAAATTTGATTTCGAAGCTTTGAGGGATCTATTCACAAAGGTTTTCATAGTTACCGCTGTCAAAAAGGTAATTCTCTGAAAATGATTAAATGAATAATTATTCAATCAACTTTGGAGTCATGTCCATATATTATTGCGAACAATGACGCACATTTTTCCGATCTCTGGTAATAATGTATGGTCACGTGACTTTTCGTTATTGTCAGTTATTCATCTGTGCATATTGTGGAGTTGAACTGATAGGTATAGTATTTCTCATTTTTACCACACTTTACCAATACTTTATTCAAAAAAGGTATTAGTAAAAATATTATTTCAGCGGTTTAGTAAAACGGTCCTAATTTGTCACTTGCTATAGTGGCGCTTTAGACATTAAATTCGTATAGAGGTAGATTATCAAAGTAGCTCTAGGATCCTCATTTTCGGGATCAGGTCGAGATGCATGCGAAGCGTATAATTGGCCATAGAAGTGTTCCACTTCGGAAAGGACTGCCGGCTTCGAAGTAACGACTTCTCCACGAGCTGTGGTCAGCTTCGTCAGGAGGCTCCTTCCGAGAGATTGTACAAACACCTTTGACCCGGGGGTCAAAGGTGTTCTGCTCGATCGCTCTTTCAATCGAAAGAGTATTGGAGCACCGGAGATCGTGTCGTACGTGCTTACTGATCTCTCGGTTTAGAGTCCGTTTTCCTGACGAAGAGACGGGTGGATCTCTGCGGGATCGAATCAGAAATGAGGTTATCCGGCAGAGAACCAAAGTGATCGACATAGCCCACCGTATTAGCAAGCTGAAGTGGCAGTGGGCTGGCCATATTAGCCGTAGAACCGACAACTGTTGGGGTAAACGAGTTCTTGAGTGGAGACCGCGTCTCGGCAAGCGTAGTGTAGGACGCCCTCAGGCAAGGTGGAGCGACGATTTGCGCGGGATGGCTGGCAGGAGCTGGATGCGAGCAGCCGAAGATCGAGAACGGTGGCGTGAAATTGGGGAGGCCTATGTCCAGCAGTGGACTGCGATAGGCTGATGATGATGATGATGATGATGAAAGGTAGATTGAAAAAAAATATCCATTAGTTAAGGTCTTAATAAAAACAAAAATCACGATCGCGAAAAATGTGCTTCGAAAGTTAGTCATGTAAACTATACCTACACTGCCTAACAAACTTCGGCAGTAGTAAAAGGGGGCAAATTTAAGATATAATTTCATATTGTTGATCGCTCTTACTATATTTTAATTTGTCGTTTTTTTTCAGTGTCAAAATTTGTTACACAAAATTTTAATTTCGTAACACAAAAAATACGACATTAAAATTTTGTTTTTGGGTCAATAGTAGATTGTGTCACAAGGGATCAAAATGGTGTATTTCCGGCGTGGGCGTATATTGAATCCTGAATGGAGCAACGGATTCCACAATTGTTTCTAAAGTGGAATCCTGTAATGAAGTGGTAACGCCCAAGACGAAATAACTTTGATACCGTGTGACACATACTGCTTTTCACATCACCTATGAGAAAAATAAAAGATATATCACATATTTAATACTTATGTATGCAAATAATCGATTCTGAAGAAATTTTTATCAATTATGAACGTACTATTTATTTTCATATTTCATGTTTTAGGCTGGCAATAGAAAGTCCTTGCACAGAAAAGTGCCACTTAAACTCTCCTATCCGGTGCATTTGTATTTCTTCTTTAGGCTAAATTTTAATCAATACCTCAGAAATTGAAAACAAAACATCATCTCGTACAAAAATCACCACTGCGTCACGTTTTTTAGGGACACAAATTAAGACAACGAAAAGAATTTTGACCCTTTCGTTAAAGGCCTTTAATTATGTTTTTTTTTTGTATTTGACCTATAAAACAACGAGGATATTGCGTTCTTATGGTAAGCGAAAACGTGGGACATTTTTCTAAAACCCTTACATATACCTAAATAGGTAATATGATTAAAATAATGGAACCCTTCGCGCGCTAGCTCAACTCGCGCCTGGCTAGTTTTTGTAATACACTGCAGCAAATCCAATATTCAAATTTGATAAGATTTCGTGAATTGCAGATGTTTAAGATGGCAGATATTTACAGGTTCACAGTAAAAATTTCTATAGGGTGTAATGAAAACTGTGGTTATCCGTTTCTTCGGTATAGGGAAAATGTATAGGTGTCTTACATAAATACATACATCATCAGCCTATGATAGTCCACTGCTGGACGTAGGCCTCTCCTATTAACTATGCGTATAGACGCATTAGGAGGTAAATGCCCATAATCGCCACGCTGGGCAAGCGGATTGGCAATCGCAGTAATGTGTCCACTATGATGACGCTGCTGTCCATCATCAATCTTTTATCAAATAATGGTCAGTGACACTTCAATCCCTTAGTCGACTCTTACGACACCCGCAGTAGGAGTTGGGGTGGTGACAAATGTATTCTTACTGCCGTCACCACACGGTAATAGGTGTCTTACATAGGCCAAACAACTTTTTATATGTAGGTAAGGATCTCCTTTGAGAGCTATAATTGATTTCATTATTCGCGTTACACGGCATGTGCGTTTCATACCATAACTTATCCAGTTATTATTTCTGATCAAACGAATCGTTTGCGATAACAATAATATTATTAAATTGTATTAATCATTAAGCTAAAGTGGGACTGGGCTGGACACGTCTGTCGGATGCCTAATGAGTTGTGGGGCAAAATCACCACAAAGTGGGAGCCCAAAAACTCGAATCGAGCATCTGGTAGACCACGCCGGCGATGGCGGGATGAACTGGACTCCTTCTTGAAGGAATGGCCAAACACAGCGCTTGACCGGGACCAGTCGAGAGATTGGGGGGAGGCCTTTGCCCAGCAGTGGGACACGACAGGCTCTAAATAAATAAATAAATAATGATCTTATTAAATTTAATAAAGATTTCGGATGATGAGAGATATGAGAGTCCTAGTGCGTACACCACAAGAGTGCACAAAGTTCTTGTTCGTATCGAGGCCTCAGTAATTGCGCCTTTTAAAAGTGGTCGTCATAAAAACCTTATGAACGTCGTGAGCTCAGCACAGCATGCCTATCTTCAGATTCAACCGAAAAGTCACGTGACCATATAGAAACGGTCACGAATCACCTCATTCTCATACATTTATCCTTATCGCTTATTATCGTATACGATTGCTGAATGGCATGTGGGCTATGCTTTCTGTTATTAGCCAGCCAGACCGAAATTGAAATACTCTTTTGTAAGGAGATAAATATACAGTTGGCTAGTATACTTGTACCACGAGTACAGAGAGTATTTATTTTATTCTTTATTCATTATCTCAATAGATACAAAATACAAAAGAGTATTTCAAGTTCGGTCTGGCTGGCTAGATAACAGAAAGTATTACCCCACATGTGGGGTAATGCTTTCTGTATCGCTGTATCTGTATTTCTAATCGCTGAATGGCATGTATGCCATTCAGCGATGTTCACATGCGAAATAGTTAGTACCTCATGGGTCCAGAATGGGTATGGCAATTTAATCCTTAAAATTAAATTAATCCTTAAAATTAATTACGATCTCAAAGATATTCCGGCGGGCCTCCTGCCATTTTCATTAGCTATACCGATAGACCAATTGCAGGGACATTAACTGGCAAGTCGGATTAAAATTATGCCGTTAAGTCTAGCATGACGCAGTAAGTGCAGCACTTCGTTGACAAGATAATCCTAGACATCCTAAACGTTGATGCTACAGCAGTACTGGTAGTTATGTGCAAACACTGCGACCCCTAAACGCAGTGGAGTGTGGTCAGACTACCTATATTAGAGGGGTGGGCGTGTACTTCTAATAACTTCTAATTAACATAGATTCCGTGTTCACGCCATTTGACGTTTGGGGACGTGAAGGAACCACTGCCATGATGGTGAATGTATATTCTATGGATAGATTGCAAAAAAATTTAGGTACATAAAGGCATTAATGAAAACAAAAAACTTCATCATTTTTGCGTTGTCAAATGGGAACTAACTGTGTAATTTCTGTGAGTCATAAAAAGAACTTACGTTTTTTTTTAATTTGCCACCTTTTTCTACTGCCAAAGATTCTAAAGCTTAGACCAAATGCTTTTGTCTAGTCTTCTAGACTGGAGAACCAACACGGATATACGGTTTTAGATTTAGAATACAAAGTGTTACAATTTAGGCTGTATTGAATCTTCGACAGGGACACTCATGTTGTAATCTGAGGTTGCACCTTGATTGTAATCTTAAGATTAATAATTTGGCTTTGTCCATTCCATAAAAAAGTTTTAAAAGTTTAGAAAATAAACTCAACTAAAGTGTAATTGTCCATTTTGGTCTGTACAATTTGCACTGATAATTACGTGACAAATATAACAAAGGAATGTACTAGGTACATATTTATCTTAGCAGATATAACATCCAAGGCGAAAGATGGGGCAACGATCATAATTATTTACTATTTCTACTCGAACATGTCGTTACCTAAGTGAGAATTTCCTTCTAGTTTTCCCAGTATCACTTCTTCCATAATAAAGCATACATTTTCACGTGTCAACCTAATTAACAGCTTACAAAAAAGGCTCGATTTTAACACATTTCTCATGTTACCTTGATTAGCCGTAACAGCACCTCCCACTTTGGTCTCCACTGCGTCTTTCAACATTCTTACATTCACTTAATTCTCACATATATATCAACATCACATAACCTATGTAACACCTAGTAACACCAAGACACTACTGCGGTCGTAATGCATCATATGCCATTAGGGATAGTGTTGTTTTTGCTATGTCGAGCCGCATTTAATTGTTTTTTTAGCGGCATGTTCCTGCTAAGGCCCGCCCACTTGGAACCACAAGTTCTTGGAAGTAAATTACTTTTTGCCATGTTCCGTTTGCGTGACGTACGTGTTGGCTTTTTGTCTTCACTGTTAAGGACTATTATTGATAAGCTGCATTGGTGTGGGCTGGCTAGAACTGTGTAAGAAAATATGTTATTATAAACGTGTAAAAAGTTAAGAGCATAGCTCTGAAACAAATATAGATAAGGCAATTGCGGAGACAGAATGCCTCAGATCATAAAAAGTCAATCCTAGTTGCTCAGTTGTTTCAATAATACATGGGCCAAATGCTACGACTCAATCATGTTTTATAATAATATACATTTTATGACGTATGTCCGAAGCAGAAGGGTCAAAATCGGTAAGATATTTTTGAAGTTGACCGAAGTACTTAAGATATGTCTCAATCAATTTATTGCTTCAGTGATTTTAAAAAGTGGCATTCCAAGTTGTTTTCGATAAAGCTTATGAAGTAATTACTATATAGAATATAATGAAATGTCGCTTTCCGCTGTTTATCCTTATCAATGCTTATAGTTTCTTCTTTACTACAGAACCCTAAAACATTTTCACCAAACGATCTTTCTATCCCCACTCTACGAAATTCTTAACACAAGCCGCTACACAAAACTCTAAATTTCGTAGAGTGGGGGGTAGAATGAGCATTCGCTCGTTTGGTGTAAATCCATCTTTAGGATAATCCAAAAATCGGTTGAAAAGCCGATCTGAAACAATACCACATTAACAGTTCCGTGAAGCGTCTAAACAATCTCAGGAAATTCAGAACCAGGGTTTTCGATATTGACCTAAGGGCTTGAGTTGTTCACTCTAACAACGTCGATCTTCGTCGTAAAAAAATGTTTATTTACCTGAAGACCTTTGTTACATAATAATGACAATTATCTTGTGTATATATCATGGATTTTTTTTATGTGACAAAGGTAGACAACTCAGCTCTCAGTCCTACTAATGGAAAGCAGGAACTGAGGCCCATGGACATAGTGACCACAAAATCGCCTATATGCGCTGCCTACCCTGAGGACTTAGATGGATTGCATCTTTCTATGCCAGTAATTACACCGGCTATCTTACCCCCAAACCGGAACACAGCAGTGTAAACACTGCTATTTAGCGGCATGGTAAAGCCACATTCGGTTTTAAAAGAAACAATTAGGTACATAGAATTACCTGATTCTCCGGTAACATGCAGCAATATGAATAAATCTTAAATAAATAAATAAATAGAATAAACATCTTGGGACATCTTACACAAATCGACCTAGTCCCAAGGTAAGCTAAATTAAGGCTGGTGTTGTGGGTACCAAGCGACACAATCTTAACGTTTATTATAATAGTCAGCTTTTTTCGACCGACTTCATAGAATGGAGGAGTGAATGTGTGGAGGATTTGCCTTGACCAATAAGTAAAGCAGATCCCTTCAGAGAATATAATGGAATATTCTAAAACTAGCTTTTGCCCGCGGCTTCGCACGCGTAGATTTTGGACTTCTATGAAGAAAAATGTTTTCAACCGACTTCAAAAAAGAAGGAGGTTACCATTTCGACCGCATGTAGTTATTTGCATATTACACGGAATCCTGCGAACAATGAATTCTGTTTTGTTTTTTTTTTCTCAAGAGATTCAAAAGTGGCCAAAATAAGTTTTAATTTGGAGATATTTTTTTTTGGTTTCGCCTTAAATGCCGACAAACATTTAATCGAATGTTGTTTCAAAGACAACAACGGTTCAAGTATTTTCATTTCATCGACAAGTCATTCTGTGAAAGAATAGTTTCCGGTAAATTTAAATCAGTGAATTTTGAATGGTACTTGAGTTATTTCGTATTAAGGTTATATAATGGAGGTTTTCCTTTACGGGTTCTTATTTTAGTTTGGTTTAAATTTAGTAATTTTTATTCCGCAGTTCTAAACTAACCCTGAACCTACTTGGATAGCTGTTCGCTTATGTCACAGTTGTAACCAACTCAAACCTATTTTAATAACCGTCCATTTCTGCGTGGGATCGCAATGGTCGCAGTTTTAACCTAACCTAAAACTACTTTGATGGCCGTTTGCTTATGTGAGGGGTTGCAGTTCTAACCTAGCCTACTTTAATAGCCGTTAGTTTCTGTGTGGAGTTGGAGTTCAAACCTAACATAAACCTACTTTCAAAGGCGTTCGTTGCTGTATGGGGTTACAGTTTAAACCTAACCTGAACTTCCTTTGATAGTCGTTCGTTTCTTTGTGGGGTCGCAGTTCTAACCTAACCCAAAACCTACTTTGATAGTCGTTCGTTTCTATGTGGGGTCGCAGTTCTAACCTAACCCAAAACCTACTTTGATAGCCGTTCGTTTCTATGTGGGGTCGCAGTTCTAACCTAACCCAAAACCTCCTTTGATAGTCGTTCGTTTCTAAGTGGGGTCGCAATTCTAACCTAACCCTAAACCTACTTTGATAGTCGTTCGTTTCTATGTGGGGTCGCAGTTGTAACCTAACCCAAAACCTACTTTGATAGTCGTTCGTTTCTATGTGGGGTTGCAGTTCTAACCTAATCCAAAACCTACTTTGATAGCCGTTCGTTTCTGTGTGGGGTCGCAGTTCTTAGCTTTCCTAAACCTAAGTAGAATCTTACCTTATTACATTCTGTCTGAAGTCTGTTTCATTGAGCAGCATATTAGTGTGACATAATTAAATACTTAATTGCAAATAAACTACACGAATTAAAATTAGCAACGGAGGCATGGTCATTTCCTGGGTGAATATCTAAGCGTTTCAATCGCCTAATTTTGGTGGCATCATTTTCGTCGAAGTTTCTATTCGTTACAATGTGCTACTATGTCAATTTAAGGAGGCACGGTACCTTTACCTACAAATGGCGAAGTATAACATTGAGACGTTTAGAAACTTCGGCAAAAATGATGCCACCAAAATTAGGCGGTTGAAACGCTCAGATATACACCCTCCTACAAAACAATAATGTAAACCGCAACAGGCTTCGTCCTTTTCTCTTATGCTAGAATAGTCATTTAAACCGGTGATGAGTCAGTCAATCAGGACCCCCACCACAGTGACTCGATAAACCATAGAAACGATATCCATGATGTTTTTTTACTGTTTAACCATTTCACCCCTTTCAGAACTATTATTTGAAAAAAAAAGTCCCGAATTGAATTCTCAAAAAACCTAAACACGTCTTTATCCTTTTATGTTTAGGAATACTCCTGTAAAGTTTCGGATAAAATGGTTTAAATAATCAAGTTTTCCCATACAAACTCTGCACCTCCATCATTGCACCCCTTAGGGTGTTGATTTTGACTTAATTTTTTTTAAACCACCTTTACACCCTTAAAGGAACCTACGTGCTAAATTTGGCATCTCTACAACCAGATAAAAGATAAATAATCAACTTTTGTTTGTTTGTTTTTCGAAAATTTTAAATGAAGGTCTATTTATGTTCTCATTTAATTTACAGAATACTCCTGCGAAGTTTCGGATAAAATAGTCCAACTAATCTTGTTTCGCCATACAAACTTTGCAGACCCATTTCAACCCTTTAGGAGGCAAATTTTAAAAAATCCTGAAATTACTTTTCTTAGACTTATATTCTAAATTAGTTTACGCAATATGAAATTTCTTAATCTAAAACTAAACTTTTTTTCATACAAACTTTGAACCCCATTTTTACCCCCTTAGGAGTAATTTTTTTAAAAATATAAGCACTCGAGGTAAAACACTCGTATATAACTTGGTATGTAGATAAGTACCTACATCTTCATTGGCAAGAACACTTCTATGAAGTTTTAAATTAAATAGCCCAACGAATCTGGTTCCTCCTTACAAACTTTAACCTTCCATAGGGAATGAATTTTCAAAAAACCCGAAACACGTGTTTACTTATTTATTGTTAAAAACATTCATGTGAAGTTTCGAATAAAATAGCCCAACTAATCTTATTTCCCCATACAAACTTTAACCCTCCATTTAACCTCCATAGGGAATGAATTTTCAAAAAACCTGAAATATGTGTTTACTTATTTATTATTAAAAACATTCCTGTGAAGTTTCGAATAAAATAGCCCAACTAATCTTGTCTCCCCATACAAACTTTAACCCCCCATTTAACCCCTTTAAGGGATGAATTTTTAAAAATCCGTCCTTAGTGCGCCTCTAGACATTATAGAGAATCTACATGCCAAGTTTGAATTCTCTAGGACCAGCGGTTTGGGCCACGGAGTAAATGGAGGTGGCAAGTAGGCGTTCCCGTGTCGCCGATACTATGATGCGGAGTTCATACTTCACGCGCACTTATGATTAGTACGTGATTGGCCGTGTCAGAAATTGAACGTTCGAATCGCGAATAAAAAATCGGTTATTAAATAAACAATGCCGTATTGTACTGTACTGAGCTGCAGAAATAACAGCAACAAAAAAATATTTCACATGGAGGTATTTCCTACCACCGGTAAGTATTATTTTGTATTTTAATTCAATAAATACAAAAACATGTTGCTTCGTCTATTATTTACGTACGTTTGTTATTCAAATTCTATTTTATTTCTCAGAGAATAGAGTTCATAATCTTTTGTTAAAATTGTATACATTTCTCTAGAACATTCGCTACTCTAAATGTCAAACAAGGTTCGCTACTCATAGGCTGTCCAAAGTCGATATTTATATCGATAATGTTAATGTTACGATATATCAGCGTTCGATATTTAATTATTAGTAGGGAATGTAATCTAGTAAAAAATGTATAGTTATAACTATACATTGTGTGTAGTTATAACTTATAACTATACATTTTTACTGAGTATTAAGCGATTAATCGGATTTTAATACACTATTACTAACCGATGTGCATTCCATACTTTACATACCTATATATTTTCTACATTTTCAGATTCCCAAAAGATGCTGAAATTAAAAATTAATGGATCGAAGCTACTGGACAAGTCAATTGGTTTCCGCAAAAATAGTACAAATTCAGTACTAAATAATGCAATATGAATCGATCAAATTCAGAACCTGGTTCTAAATTGTTTTATCGTTATGTACTTGTTGAAATGTTAAACAAGAATAATTATTAACAGTTTTATTAAATTTACCATCTGGTCACCTGTTTTTTATTTGATTACTACTGCTATTTACTATTTATATGAATTGCTACTACTATTTATATTGATTGTATGTGCTGCTTGTAAGTACGGACACGGACGGGACGGTAATCGCTTACGATCAAGTGTTACGTCTGCTCGTTAGCCTCCAATTACTTAAAAAAGAGTGTAAAGAAGTTACAAAGTAGTTCCACTTAAGCCTTTCCTGGTCTTCATCCTTAGGTCCACTTGTCCAAAATAACAGTTTCCCCGAGGAAATGTTCCAGTTAGGTACTGAAGAAAACCCTCAAATCTCCATCAATGTGCCATTCAAATTTGAGGAGTTCCCTCAGTTCGTCATGGATTCCATCATTAGATCAGATTAAAATGAAAGGAGACTGCAATGGAGGTTTATTCTTAAAAATAAATGAAGAATATTTTCAAATTGGTTGACAGAACTGCGAATAATAGAGCACTTCCTCTTATGTCATCTCTGGTTTTCCACTATTAGGTCCACTTGTCCTAAGTTGTGGCTTTCTCATGGAACTACTCAAGGTTCTTAAAAAAACACCGAAATCACCATACAAGTGCGTTTCGAAATTGAGGAGTTCCCTTAATTCCGCACGGATCCCATCATTAGATCAGAACCAAAATCCAATAGGACCACCTCGCGAGTATACACTTTTGAACAAAGGAAAATCAAAATCGGTTCATAATTGAATTGACCGGGTAATCGCGTAATACACATACAAAAACAAACTAACAGACGAATTGAGAACCTCTTTATGAAGTCGGTTGACAAAGTTTTACTTTATTATTATTTGCTAGTCAGTAGAAACCGTTAAAAAATCGAACAGCCAATCAAAATTTTCAAATTTCCCGCCTTTAACGCTAATGAAATATCAATATCGATAATGTATACGTATTTCCCTATGGAAAATAACAAAAAGTCGTAACAAGATAATGATATACAGTCACTTACGACTTTTTGTGTTTTGGGGTTGTCCAGTCCATGTAGTCCTATTCTTATTTGTCGGCTACTCACAGGCGAGTAGAGACTTCGTATCACCAGTGTAACGTGACCTAGGATTCGTAATTATTTCTGCGTGATTGTAGATGTAAGATAAACTGGTTTTTTAGCCCATTACTCGCTCATTTTAATACAGTAGCGCCACCTTGTTGGGAGTAGCTGTATTAAGTAGCTGTATTAGAAGACTTTGTGAGAGAAAGAAAAAGACGCAAGATGCATAACTTGAACATTCTAATTTAGACCCTGACTAAAACAATATACAGATGAATTTCATTGTGGGAATGATCACTGGTTGTTACCTTATGGGTATGGAAAACTGCTACCAATCAAAAACATTTTGTATGCATGTATCTACGTAAAATGGGATTGTGTGAGTTTGACGACACCGGTTTTCATACTAAAAAGCTAGCATTTCACATCCACTAGTTTATTAATTCGTGGTTTGGGCTGTGCGTTGATTTAAGTCAGTCAGTCAGTCAGGACATTGCCGTTTATACAGGGTGTGGCCTGTAATAGGAGCAAAAAATAAAACGGTACACTATTAACCCAATAAATAGTCATAATTTAACAGTTAAAACTTAAAAAAAAAAAATATTTGTAAAAAAAAAAAATCCTTTTTTTTATGTAGTTTTACTGCAGTCGACTTATACCAAAAAAGTTAAATCGGTGTAACACAAAAAAAAATTTTTTTTTGCTAAACCAGTTTAAAAACCATGAGTTCAAAAAAACTTTTTAGCTCATTTAGTTTTATGTCCACTGAACTACCAATATGTTTAATCATTAATAAGGTACAATGTTGTGATACCTAGATACATCACTCATAAGTCGTAACTTTAACATACTGTTTCTCCTTAATGGATAACTTTAAAACACTGGGACCTTTTGCGAATAACTAGAGGCAGTCAGAGGAGTCTTCCATTTGATTTTTTGCTCCTGTTACAGGCCACACCCTGTATATATAGATAGATGAAATGAATGACATATTTAAAGCCATAAAGAAAATGATTAATCGGTAACCCAGTTGGGGTAGTATGGGTATCGGCACGAGAGTTGAGGTGAATGATTACACATACATCCAAATGAAGTACTAATTGCAAAAAAGTAGTGAATTAATGAATGACTTGCGTCAAAATATTGAAGCAAATCCCGTGAACAAACTTTTTGGTCAATCTTACAGTTGCAACTGGGTTTGCTGTCCGTACGAAAAAAGAACACTAATTTCTAATTCCCCGTGTGTTTACATGAAATGTTGATGTGTGCGTGATGTTAACTCTCGTGCCGATAACTATAGTTTATAGGGTATAATGCCTATAGAATGCTCTTCATTGAATACGTACCATAAAAAATTAAACATTTAGGGCTTTTGTCAATCCCCAGTTATCAGTTTCAGACCAAAAAATGTTGATCCTTCTTTCTCATGACTTCAGAAAATGACTGTGGTACTCGTACATTATTATACTAAGGTATACTTTTATCCGACTGAATTTTAAATCCTAATAGAATTGATACAGATAGTTAGTCAGTTTTCCTTGACTTTTCCACAAATTGATATTGATTGTGCCCATTTTGCATGATTGTCTTCGGACTATGGAGACATATTCCAATCCAACGCCTAATATGCCAATCTGCAATCGCATACGATAAGCAGTAAGTGATAAATTAATGATTGACAGATTCGTTCATTTCTATTTCCATACATCATGGTCACATGATTTTTCGCTGTCATTCGCATATATACAGTGTGTGTCTATGACACTGGCTTTTATCGAAACCTAGGAATGCGATGCAGATTTCTAGCCAAACCGTGAACATTATTCGATTCAAAATGCTAATTTTAAAAGTAATTCACTTAATTAAAAAAAATAACTTTCTAAGAAAAGTTAATTAAGAAACAATGTACTTCAAAATGAATCGTTAATTTGCACTTGACAAACACAGATCGCAGCCACTCGCAACGTTTGACAACTAAGTAGTACACGCGTTAAGATGCGTTCAAACTAAAAGAGAATTCGCTGTTCTAACCTCCCACTCTACGAAATTCGATCGGTACACAAAACGTGATTGGTTGATTTCGTAGAACGGGCGCTAGAACAGCGAAAATGCTCTTCTGGTTTAATTAAACGCACCTTTACATGGATTGTTCGGAGGAAATAAAATTAATTGTACGGTCAATGTAATTATTTGTCAAATGTTAATACTCGAAAACGATCGCCAGTAATGCGTATTATTGCCCATTTTCGTAAAAGCCCGGGTCATGGAAACACACTGTATATTACTTATCAGTATCACGTATTGTAGTATGTCGTGATTTCTTACCGCAAACATATACAAAAAATCTTGTCTCTGTCACTCGGTCACTCCAATGAAGACTACTATTTATTTATTTCCAAAAACAAGAATAAAATATTAACACAGTAAAAATAAATTATAAATAAAAAAAATTGCAGGCTTAGTCGGAGTGACAGAAACAGCTAAATAACATACGAGTTTAAATATTCGCCCTACGCCCTTTGCTGGACTATCTGGGTTGACAAGATGTTTTTTGGGCTCCGTAGTAAACTAGGCCCTCATAGTTTCGCCATATCTGCTGTCTGTCTGTCCGCAGCATAGGTCATTGACCGTTAGTACAAAAATTTGCAGTCATATCACGTCGACAAAGTGGTAGAATAAAATAAAATAAAAAATTATTAGTTGGTGTACGTCCCCTACACGTAAAGTGGGGATTATTTTTTCAATTTACTTCGTTGAACAGGTCTTATAAAAATAATACAGGTCCCAACAGAATTTTTTTTTCTAGAGTCAATATTTTCGGAGATAACCGCTCCAGAAGAAGAAAATTATACTCCTCCCCACCTCAGAATTTTTCCGTGAGCACAAAAATATGAAAAAATCATGAATATTGCGCTTATAGAATAGGTAATATAAAATAAAACTATTTCGAACACCATCGGCCCAGTCGTTTTTGAATAATTACACCAAGCATGGCCCGACATGCTCTTAGCCGGTTTTTTACGTCCAAACTGCCAGTTAAACTTAACTGGAGCATTGCTTATTATTTCAGCATCGTTTAAAATCGACGTGTACGTATTTATTAGCGAGTAATGGCTGACCGGCGTTTATAAGTTCGCCACGTCGGTCGTAAACCTCAGTTATGAAGTTTATGATATCCTTCGGCGGGACGGCTAGCATGACCGAAAACTTTCTCTAGAGTCTGTGATGTCGCTAGTGATTAGTTTCACAATACCATTGACTAAATTCGCTGTGATTCACGGAAGGTCGTCTGGTGGAATTGGAAGCACTTTGGACGGGCAATCCAGAGGAAGCGGGTTCCAATTCCGTGACAATCAGAGTCTTTCGCAGTTAATTTTTGTTACGACATTGTGGGGTTTCTCTAGTGGTTTATTTTTTTATTACTAACAGCAGGCTTAGCACATGATTGGTGCGACAGTATGTCGCCGCGAGATAGATCTCCCGTCCTTCACTAGCTATATTAACAAAAGAGGGACGGATAGACTATCTCGCGGCGAGATACTGTCGCACCAATCATGTGCTAACCATACTGGGTTTAGTTCTCAGTACCATAAAACCACCCAACAACTATACCATATTATTGTTAGGATTGATAATTGTACCTAGCTATAGTGTAGCGTAGGTAAAGCTTCTTTACGCAGTATCTATCATCCTATAAATGTAAGTACCTATCTACATGTATCATGTATGCATGTATAGCGCATCGGGCGCACCAATAAAGTTAGCAACTGACCGTGTGCGTGTATCATTCTCGGAGTCCCAAATACCAAACCTAATAATTATATTATTTACCATAGTCCCATAATGTCGTAACAGATGTGCTTACCATAGAAAAAATCAACTGCGGAAGACTCTGGTTGTCACAGGATTAGAACCCGCTTCCTCTGGATTGCCTCCGATATACCATAGCTATTGAGAGGAATGAACCCAAGATGCTTTCAATACACACAATTTATTAATACAGTTTTATCATATCACTTCAGTAAAATACATTAAACAATCTCATACCTTAAACAGTGAGAAGCAATCGATCCAATTAGTATTTTTATTAATTATATCCAACAATTTTACACAAGCTTTGCAACTATACACAGTATTTATTTTTCGCGACCATGCTACGCCCACCGTCGCACTGTATATGATTTAGTTGGCCAGCGGGCGAGCCATTTACAACGTTCGCTGCTGGTCATGCTATACCACTTCGTTCTGTTTACTACATAAGCTACTGTGTAAATAAGGTATTATACAGGGTGAAACAATAGTTGTGAACAGAAATACGTTTTTTTTCTCTATGAACAACTAACAATTGAAAACCTCATAAGTTTTGCTTGTGGTTGGACCTTATAGTTTCGCCATGTCCTTCTGTCCTTCTACTCAACAGGCTTTTCGCCTTGATACTCAAGGTGTGGGAGCAAGAAGTGGTGCCTCAGGAGTGGAAGAATGCCTCTATATGTAAACTTTATAAAGGTAAAGGAGATGTAGCTGTTTGTGGCTCATACAGAGGAATATCTCTTCTTTCCACTGCTGGTAAGATCCTGGCCCATATTGTTAACACCCACCCGATTGAACATCTTAGCGGAAAGAGTCCTCCCGGAGAGTCAATGTGGCTTTAGACCAAATAGAGGTACGGTAGATGCTATATTTGTTGTTAAACAAATACAAGAGAAGTCCCTTGAGCAAAACCGACCTCTATTTATGTGTTTCGTAGACCTGGAGAAGGCCTTTCATCGAGTCCCACGTTCGGCACTCTGGGTGATTTTAGAGAAAATTGGCTGTCCGTCAAAGCTAGTCAACCTCATCAGGCAGTTTCACGTCATTATGACAGCCAAGGTTCAGCATAACAGCCAATTTTCGGAACCATTCCCCGTAACCAGTGGTGTAAAGCAAGGTTGTGTTATGGCTCCAACTTTGTTCGCTCTATATTTCTCAGCGGTATTAAATGACGCACTGAAACATACCATCGAGCCCATTCAACTGAACATGCGGTCAGACAAGGGAGTGTTTGATCTCTCACGTTTTAGAGCTAAGAGGAAAATTCAACAAGTCTCTCTGCTTGAAGTCTTGTATGCCGATGATATATGCCTGATGGCCGACAGCTTACATGCACTACAGGCATCCTTGGTGTCTCTGAAGAACTCGTGTGATCGATTTGGCATGGTGATAAGCGTGACAAAAACTCAGGTTCTCAAACAATATCCTAGAGGCTGCAGTGCAGAAGAAGCACAAATAATTTTGGGGAACTCTGCACTAGAAAATGTCACAAGCTTTAAATACCTGGGAAGCCAAATCCGACATGACAATCGCCTAGCCTCAGAGATCCCTTCACGCATAGCCAAAGCTGCTGCCACGTTCGGCAAATTAAATCAGCGCGTTTGGAAGTCACACGACCTGAAACTTCAAACCAAGCTTTCTGTATACAGGGCACTGGTGATCCCAATACTTACTTATGCTGCTGAATCCTGGTGTCTGTACAAGGGGGATATCAGAAAGCTTGATACCTTTCACATGCGATGCCTACGCCGCATTCTCCGCATCAGGTGGCAGGATCGTGTGACCAACACAGAAGTGCTGCGCAGATCCAAAATGTCCGGCATGGAGGCTATCTTAATGAACAGCCAGTTAAGATGGTGCGGCCATGTTAGTCGCATGGATGACTGCAGACTCCCAAAATCCGTGTTCTACTCTGAGCTCGCTCATGGTAAAAGAAGTCATGGAGGGCAGTTCCTGCGCTACAGGGACGTACTAAAGCGCAACCTTAAAGCCGCAGACATTTCGTCAGAGCGCTGGGAGGAATTAGCGTCTATGAGACCGGAATGGCGTAAAAGAGTCAGAGAAGGTGTAGCCTCATTTGAAGAGGCTCGCCTGGAACACCTGGACCAAAAGCGTCATCTCCGGAAAACCCGACCTAAGCCCTCCTACGCTTACACATTGAATAGTCAGGGCCAGCTCCATTGTGCACAGTGTGACCGGATATTTAAGACTAAATTCGGTTTCGCGAGCCACATACGTGCTCATCAGAGGAAGTTGTAGGGGTCGCCGTCGTCGGTCACGACGAGGAGGACTATATCTGTCCTTCTGTCCGCAGCATGTTAATACTATAACCCCCTTATTCATAAACGTCTGGTAACTTATTGTTTGTCCCTTTCGGTCTTAACAATGTGTCCATAAGAGCAAAAGGGACAAGGAATTATTAACGGCTTGTTAAATTAGCATACGTTTATGAATAAAGGGGTAAATCTGCAATTTCATACAGGTATATTATATTAATCACGCCATTGTTGGCGGTGGTTGGCAGTGGTACAATAAAAATTGTTTTTCCAGGTACCTCCCCAGCTAGTGAAGCGGGGATGATTTTTTTATTTTCTGTGATTTTGAATAAATCTCTTAAAAAGAATAAGGGTCTTAAAAGAAAGTTTTTTTCTAAAGTCAATATTTACGGATATAATCGCTTAGAAGCAAAAAAAATTGTGTCACTTAACTTTTGATTCGTAGGTCCAAAAAATATGAAAAAATCATGAATGAGCTTATAGAATACTTTAAAATAAAACTATTTTGAACATAATCGGCGGCGCAGCCGTTTTTGAATAACTACGGAACCCTACACTGAGCATGGCCCGACATGCTCTTGGCCGGTTTTTTAAGTAATTTGTCCTTAGTCGACTCTTACGACACCCGCAGGAGTTGTGGTGGTGACAAATGTATTCTTACTGCCGTCACCACACGGCTAACACGTTTATTTAATTATAATGAAATACTGAAAAATTTTTTTGGTTGATCTAACTTGAACAGTTTTCAAAATATGACACTTTTAGTTTTAATGATACCGAAGGTCTAGGACTACTATCAAGCATGGAGTTTTCTTCGAGTCCGCATGTTGTATATGCGGACTCGCGTATAAGTAGGTACGTCAGAATGGGCCAATCAGAAAGCATCAAATAAAAAAAGAATCATTCAAATTGTATAATTACCAAAATGTACCTATAATTATAAATTACGATAATACCAGTAATTAGATCGACTCTATAACAGTCTTGTCCCATGTCAATATCTGTTTCTGCGATGACTTATCCGAGCACTGGTTATTCCGAAGGCGCAACCTAAAATAACCAAAATCTGTGAAAATCAGGGTATCAAGTTATTTTTTAAGCATCCGTATGGACCCCAAAAGAACTGAGATTTCAGCCAATGGGATTCAAGTCACGTGCCATATCTAATCCCGCTGATTGTAATCAACCCTTATTGGGTTTGCTGTTTGGCCGAATGTTTGCGAATTATCTGCAGCCGCGACGGTCATGAATGTAGCTGAGCTAGAAGGTGCCCCTTTTCATAGAAATAGTTGCCCTCGAACAAAGAAATACGCAAATTTCGGGGATTTTTCTCTGTCACTCTAATGACGTTGGAGTGACAAAGACAAATCCCCGAAATTTTCGAACTTCGGAGATTCGGTGTTCGCGGAAGCAGGCCACAAAATAATAAATTTCTGGCATGAAAGTGCATAGCTTAGTTCCAAATCGCTAACGCGCATGCAATCTCAGAGTATCGAAGTATTTTCTTTGTCACTTTAGATAGTTAGCTGCTTTACTTACGTTCACGATTTACGATTGGCATCTTGGGCCTTGGCTATATATCCAAATAAATAAAATACCAGGGCCTAATACAACAGTGATTTCGAAAATTCTTATTCTGTGGATTTTCTCTGTCACCCCTAAAATTTAAGGAATTCATTCAAGAGTTGACCACCCATTTAAGCAGCTTATAGGACCTACCTACATAATTATAAATGTATAACAGTAACATTAAGAAATATACAAAACTAAGTGTACAGTAATAAACGAAACCAATAAAATTAAAGATCAAGAATTCAATAACAAGACAGGAAAACGGGCGTATTCAACACTAAGTCACAACTATAACATGAGTCAAGATTGAGTCAAAAAGTTTGCATGATATTGGTACAATTTTCTCCTATTAGTATCGATGAAAGTGCTATACGTTAGGGTGGAGCGAAAAAAATTTTTTTTTAATTTAGTTTTTCCTGTATTACCAATCGATGTTCGACATTTTCAGATGTCTAGAAAAAGAAATACAAGGTTCTACATCAATGTCTTGAGGTGGCGCATCAGATTTGAAGTTTGAAGAAAATCGCAAATTACAGTTATTTTCAACATTTTTGTTAAACCAAATTTTTTGCTAATGTTTTAATTCTAATAACTTTAGAACAATAATAATACTTCTAGCTTTAAAAAAAAATATCAGGTGTGATGCTAAACCTTCGAAATCCGAAGCAATAGACTCTTCATTCTCTCTGAAATACTGGGACTTTGTGTCAAATATTGATATGTCCTGCCTGGCCTTTATTTTACAATGAATGGACCCATCTCTCGCTTCTGGTACACAAACAGATGCTGAAGCCTCAGTTACGAGCTTTATGCACCATTCCACTGCCTGAGTGCGACAAGGATAGTTTTCAATCTGAAATAATTTATCTCCTGAGTATCATTTCTGAAATCTCTGCGTCACTGTAAGTATTTCATGTTCACTGGAGGTTCTATTGTATTTCTTTTGACCAATTAATGCAATCATAATAATTTAAAACCTCTGTTCTAACATTTGGTAGCTAAAACATTGCCTAACGCTTTCCTTTACACTCTTTTGTTGTTTTTAATACCTTCTACGGCGCCAGTTCTCTTAATTATGGTTCATCATAGTGCAACATAGCTAAAAGTAATTATTCCGAGTGCGCAAAGAATATAGCTATTTATAATAATTGTTTTTAGGTATTCAAGCAACTACAAACAACCTTTAATCATGCTAAAGATATGAATAGGCTCATGTTTACGATATTAAATAATTTTGATTGAGAGTCTTCGTAAAACATCTGTTTTTTTGGTTGTTTGCGTAATTTCTTCGCAGTTTTGTAATTATTACAATAAACATGATAATAAAATCAACCTTAATGATTTGTTGGTAACTTATTATGCGAATGATGCTTTGTTTCGAATGTTTTCAATGTCCGTGGCGATCATATCACACAAGTCTTTAACAGCAGGGTATTTACCACTATTAAGTTCCAGAAGTTCATTTATTAGCCACAAATAATATTTTATCATATCACATTACGTTAGTAACATAGTACAATTTAGTTTTATTGGATCGCCAAACAAAGGGCACCGCAAGTGTCAAAATTCAAAATTAACAACAATTCAACTTTTTTACACTTGCCCTTAACACTTATTGACGAGTTTTATTTTATATGTAGCGCTAGTACAACCAGTATAATACACTATACTGAACAGAAATGTAAGTTTTATGACATTTAGATACAATAAAACATTAACTTGCGGCTACAACTTACAGGCAAAATTTTATCTTTTTTGCAAACTACCCTCGTGGTGCGCCACCTTAAGATAAAGTCGTAGAGTCTTGATTTTTGGTCTGAATGAAGCTTTCGTATACGGTCAACTATTGATGATACAGGAGAATTAAAATTTGAAAAAAAAATTTTTTTGTTCAAATTCGCTCCACCCTACTATACGTTGCCTGAAGCCACATGTAGCTAACCCAGAAGCGGTTACAGGAGTCCAATAGTCTTTATCTCGCGATTTATCAACTTCTATATCAAATGCGATCTTCACATGAAAACGATACAAGTAACATAGATAATCCATCAAAATTGAACCCTATTGCAATTCAACTATGAGTGGTGTCCTGTGTTGAGGAATTTAGAAACTAAATTAGAAAAAAATCTTTTATATGTTTTGGTTTCATCACAAAAGGTTTGCAATTACATTGAGATTGAGAAGTACTTAATGTAGTTTTTCTTGCCGTGATTATGTTGTTGTTCTGACAATATGTATGATTTGCTGTTGATGGCATTTTTGCTTACTCTATCCAAAGCTTTCTCTGAGTTATTTTTATTGTCCCTGTTATATTTAGAAAATAGAAGTGTAAGTTACGGAATTAATGTTGAAACAATTAATATTACATTGTCTTACTTCGGACATCACACTTATTTCATTGCCAATGATTTGAAAGATCCGTAAATAAAACATAGGTGTGCACTCAGCCAATTGCGACCCTAGACGACTCTAGAACCTTATCAAAATAACAAGTAGTAAGGAGTTTCGTACAATTTGATTTGTAGCGTCACTGTGTCATGGTTCAAGTGATTTAACGTTCCAATTGTTTGACTATACTTGTACTATGACATTAGAGATTTATTCTTCAGGACCTCCTACTTTCAAATCTTCACTTCATACGCATGTAAAATGTAGCATAGCTTCAGAACTTCTTGACACTTTCAGCATTTAAATAAAGAACACCCAACCTCCACCATTCTATATTTGACGCTTCTGCTAACATATTTTTTGAACCCCGCCGCGTTCCGATCAATCGAATAATGGTAACGAGCATATCTGTTACCAAATGTAATTCGGAGCAAAATCACCACGTATTTAATAAACCCCACCACCTCTGCACATCGCTATTGCAAAGCAATCTGAGCTCTAGCGCCATCGAAATAAGAAGTCTGAGTCTGAACCAATGAAGTGGCCCGGGCGTATTCGATTTCCGAAATTCGGCTGTCATTCAGCCCTCTCGTCAATTTATTTCGAGTTCATTAGTTGTAAAAACGTGATTTGTGATGTCACTAATTACTAATTTTAGTGGAATGTAAGAAATGGTGGATTCCTTACGTTTTGTTTTTTGAGGAATTTGTATGCATGAGTATGGACGCTTGAGACTCCACGAGCGTTTTCAGACCGATGTAAGTAACAGTATTATACATAGTAGTTTACGCAACTGTTACATAATGAGAGGTGTTATTATTATTACTATAATACGAGTGTGGTTTTAGAAAACGAGCGAAGCGAGTTTCATTATAGACGCATAAACAATAATAAAACCAACGTCACTGAATCAGAAATGTCAGAATGCCTGTCAGAATACTGGATGCTTAGCCAAGTTGCCAATCGCTAGCGCTTGGTAGCGTATCGTAGTTTTCCCTCTCTGTCACTCTTTCATATTAGTGCGACAAAGACAGTTAGCTAACTTTCGCTTACGATTGACGATTAAGCGTTAGCGATTGGCAACTTGTCTAAGCACCCTGGTACCTAAATATTCGTTTTGTTTTTGTTGTATAGATTAAATAATTATGAAGAGTTTCAGCGCCTTCACTGTCTTCTCATAAAATGTCGTTCTGTTTGTTCTAGTAAATAATAAATAAATAAAAAATCTGCTGATCCTTTTCTGGAAACCATCGCGTGCGTTCGCTCCGTGTTATGATATCATCACAACAAAATAAGCCAAATTGGTGCAAATGAGGTAAATTTGCGGTTACGGGTGACAACACAATGACCAGGAATTACCACCGATTCGCCTTAAATTGTGATAATGAGACAGTCTCCGTCAACAGCCAGTATTCATCCAGTGGATTCATTACTACTATAGGAAGTATAGGAACTACAGTAGCCGTACCATGAGATGGAAAGAAAAGGATATACGTTAGTGTAATGCCCCGGCCACGACATTGGTCTAAGGCGACCAGCGGCGAGCGAATCCATGAGTTGGAGCGGGATGCCGATATGGGTACGAGAGGGAGCACCATACGTTTTCCGCTAAGCCGGTCGCCTTAGACCGATGTCGTGGCCGCGGCGTAAGGCCTGAGCGGCGAGCGTCGAGCGAGCGTCCAAGGGATTTGAACAGCGTGTACTCAGGGTGACTCAGGCCACGCGCATATGTTTGCATTTGTTTAAAGGTGCGTTTAAACCAAAAGAGCATTCGCTGTACTAACCTCCCACTCTACGAAATTCGATCGGTACACAAAACGTGATTGGTTGATTTCGTAGAACGGGCGCTAGAACAGCGAATGCTCTTTTGGTTTAAACGCACCTTAACACGGACGCCCCGCTCGAGCGGTTACTCAGGCCTTAGACTTAGGTTTCACTCGATACGTAAGGTCGATGAGGGTAAGACCGTCTATCAGGAATGTCCGTCTACCAACTGATTTCCACCCCTAACTCAACAACATGAGGTGCATATGACGGACTTTCCTTACAAATAAAATATGCCGGACTTACCCACACTGACCTTAATGCATTATATGGCGCTCGCCCTGACATACGAGCGCGATGGCCTGCGTTTCGTACCTACCGAGTAAAACCTAAAGGTGGCGACTGACTAGTAACATTTCGGTGTAATGTAACGTGATACAACACGAGCATTACAACAGTCAGTGCAGCGAGCCGAGCCGCTCGCCGCGAGCACCGTTTGCTCCACTCGGCTGTCGGTTTTTACGCGAATCCCTTTGAGTGTTACATTACAAGTCAGTACAGGTTCGCTAGTTGCCGCGAGAGCATTTCTACCGTCATTTTGTTTGTGAACTACATTTTAATAAAAACTAAATATGGAATGGGATAGAGAGAAAGTTTTATCATTTATTGACAAATACAGAGAAAAGGAAATACTGTGGGATCCCACGAATAAAGATCATTTCCATAAATTAAAAAAAAAAAACGATGCGTGGGAAGAATTATCTGACGAAATACAAATTACAGTTGATTAGGTCAAGAAAAAAATATCCAATATCGTTTAATTTTTTTCTTCTTGTTTTTCACATAACAATAACTTAGTAAAATAAGTAAAACACACGCGACCTCCATAATATCTGCTATTTTTAAACAAAATGGACGGAGCACAAATGAACAGAGCGCTCACGATGAGCGTTCGCCGCATAGCTGTAATGTAACTGTAATGCAACATGCTCGCTTTGAACGATACATTACAAGCAAACGTTACAAGTCAGTCGCCACCTTTACGTTACAGATACCTGCAAATAAGTCATGGTACGTACGCTACTGGATGCTTAGCCAAGCTAGCGCTTGGTAGCGTATCGTAGTTTTCCCTCTCTGTCACTCTTTCAAATTAGTGCGACAAAAACAGCTAGCTGCCTTTCGTTTACGATTGACGATTAAGCGCTAGCGATTGGCAACTTGGTTAAGCACCCTTATACTCATTTCGGTGTTGATAATCCAAATAAAAAAAAGCTACGTTTGGTTTTTGACTCCGCAGCTAAGTCTAACGGATCATCATTGAACGACTTCTTATTAAAGGGCCCAGATCTACTGGCTTCATTGTTTGGGATCATGCTAGTATAGGCTGCGTGGTGACGGCAGTAAAATACATTTGTCAGCACCCCAACTCTACCGGCGGGTGTCGTAAGAGTCGACTAAGGAATTGAAGTGTCACTGACCATTCACTTATTAAATATCGATAACGAGCAGCAACGTCATCGTATCTAATGATAATAGAGGCCTTTGTCCAGAAGTGGACTCAAATGGGCTCATGATGTGATGTGAATATAATTATACAAAATCACAGAATATATAAAGTACAGAAGCTTCACTGCTTTGATGTTCACAAATGCCGGCTTTTTATGTACCTACACAATTATTATTACCAAACAAAACGGCGCGCGAGGCGACGCGAGCAGCTGAAATGGGCCGTATTGCGTGGCGGAAAGGTCGCTTATAAGCCGCACGCCGTCGAAAACAGGGTTGTCAATTATTGAAAACTAATAAAATAACGAACGGCGCTATGAGGCGTCTGACAAATTCATTACTGCAATGATATCTACGGCGTTAATAGCATTCGTCTTGATTCAACAATTTAGTTCATGCGTGATTATAGAATTTACCTACGCATTTCATACACGTGATTCAAAAATATTTGTCTCAACTCGGTCGGCACCTTCTTTGTCCTTCGGCCGCGCGTGCCCGGGCGGCATTGTTTGAGGTGTGAGTGAGATAGCAACACGAATTCGCTAACTTTAGGTGAATATCCATCCGAATAATCCTGATAATAACACGAACATTCGAAAAATATCTGTAGACAGTATGTGAGGTGTGCAGAAATTAATATATCTGATTAAAGCATTTAAAAATAAAGAATTACGTTAGGTACGTCACATTCATTACAAAAGCAGCATAAATAAGTAATGGTTTAATCACAATCGTAAGGCAGACGTAACGTAACACGGCATTTTCTCTTATATGTACCAGTGTACACTCGACCAATTTCAACCCTAGGCCACTCTAGAACCATGTCAAAATGAAAAGCCGTTTGAAATGTCTTACAATCTGATTGATGACGTTACTTTGACATGGTTCCTGAGTGGCCTAGGGTTCCAATTGGTTGACTGTACCTATTTGATATTATGGGAATAAAGTCAGAAAATTAAATAATATGTTAGGACAAAAGGCGCGAAATTCAATAAAAGTATGAGAGAACGAAGTTTTTTACATTATTTAAATGTGTCGCTTTTTTACTGACAAATTTGTCCGAAAATAAACCGTTTGATTGACTTGAGTTTCTGAGAATTTAATTTACTACGAATGTAGGTAATAAGTGTATTATTATGTTCCTTACTTTTTAGTATCTCTCTGACGCATCGGCTGTGCGAAAAACGCGTCATGATAATTAACATTATTATTATTGCAACATGCTGCTATGCAGTATATTTTCGGCATTTTCATTTAAGATGTACATGTATAAAATAATCCTAATATTTGCAAGCGATATATTTCGCGATACTTGACGAGCCAGCGTTGTAAATTTAAACGTGCGTTCCGAGACAGCGCGCGCCAACCATTGAATAGGCCACGGAGACGGGGCGCTCTGCATGTACTTGTAGCCGCGCGACGGAATCGCGGAGTGACACCCCCTTGACAAAATTCACTATGTATACAGTGAAAGCACTGATCGTGTAAATACACTTTGTACGGCACAGATTTCAAAGAGAAGCCGAAATTTAAGCTTTTTCGATTACAAAAACATCCTTCTTCCAACTTTACTTTCACGGCTGTGGCACGCTAATTTCAATCTTAATGTATTAGAAATAAAGACTTGCAGAATGCTTAGATATTATTGGTGAAGGTGTGTGGAGTAAATCTGCGGTTGCTTCCGTTTGCAATATGTCGTTTACATTGTTTGTATTAACAATAAGTACAGTTGGTAGTGTTTAAAAATTTTTAGGTTTTTCGATTTCCATACAAAAAACACAGATACCGTGCTTCACATGTGATGACTATCCAAAAATTAATTTACGGAGGTACCTATAATATAAAAATAGAAATAAAATAATAAAAATATAATATAATAGAAAAATAAAATGTTGATCATACAACACATGTTATTTAAAAAGTAACTACATAATACATATATACTTTTCACAAAATTCAAAATGGTTTTTGAAATCTACGTACCTACACTAGGTACAGTACTACCTATAATCTAAACCCTTAAAAGCCTAAAACAACACAGTGAAGAATTTTTCCCAAAAATTAGGTCAGCAATCTTGTAATTCAATACAAATGCCATTTTTACAATTTACACCCCTAAGTTAGAATACGAGTGAATAAACTATTTTTGTCTGTTATTGCCATGGCTACCGTCACCTGGGTCACGTTGGTTTTATGCAAAATTATGCTACTTAAATTCAGCGGACATGCGTGTAGTCCATGTTGGTAGGTGGCCCATCAAGGCTTATTAACACCTGAAAAATGCATGATTGCATAGTTTGAGTAGCATAATTTTGTATGCAACAAGCGTGACTCAGGTGGCCGTAACCATGGCAATAACAGACAAAAAGATGATTCATCCATATAAATCTACAGTGAGTGCCTTATTAAAAATAATTATTTCCGCTATCATACTATCAAAAATAGCGCTGATTATGATGATTAGTAGGTAATGTTAACAATAATAATAATAAATATGCTTTATTGCACCACAAAGAAAGAAAACAAAATACAGAACAATTAAATACAAAGGTAGCAACAGGCGGTCTTATCGCTATAAGCGATCTCTTCCAGACAACCTTGGGGTAGCAGGAGATAAAAGAAACAGAAATCATTAACAACATGGGCAGTGCATGAGCAAGATAGTAAACTAAAAATAAAAATAATAAACAAATACACATACATTTAGGAAAAACATAAATAATTACAGAATATAAATACATAATATATACTTAGAAAAATATATATTAAACTAACTTAACTACTAACTAACTAACTTAACTTTCTGTTACTATTTACAACATTAATAAAATAAAACTTAATATTATCTTTGGTTACCGCGATGTTACTCATGAAATAAAACTATTTAAACGGATTATAAATCGCGTATATTAATTAAATTTTATTACATCCCGACGTTTCGAACACTTTACAAGGTTCGTGGTCTACGGGTCTCCGGGGTCACTCGTTGACCAAGAATCCTATAAAGTGTTCGAAACGTCGGGATGTAAACGTAATAGTTAAATTGTATTAATATGTTACGCAATATAATCCGTTTAAATAGTTTTATTTCAAAACAAAACTTAATAAGAATAATAAATAATAAAATTATGAATTTTAATTATGAAACTGTACTTAGCGGTGCAATAAACGATACATTCACAGTCATTGTATCTGTCTTATTATCATCAGTCAAACCGTTTTCATCGTTCATTGTAGTGTATCATTATGTCAATACATTTCTCCGCTATTCTTACAAAACCTCGTATATGAAACACCCACTTTTTGAAAAAAACACCCGTATTTAGAGTGAAAGAATGGTGAAGTTTGCGTGAATCGATTGCTTTAGATCCGAGGTTCTATAAGTATGGCGACGATTTGTCGGTACTTTTGAACAGATTTCGCGGATGTCAACTACTGTCAAAAACCCATCATCGTCATACAAATCATACAATGTTTTATTACCCGCATTACACACGACAAAAATATAGGTCATTAAAACTTTTGGGTATTGAATTATTGACTGACACGTAAAATCACTTGGTTTATGAAACTACGTTTTATTTCGAGCCTTTTCAGGGTTCCGTAGTTAACTATTTTCTAGTTTAATAGTTTGGTTCATCCGTCTGTGTGTCCACAGGATAACTCAGTGACCGTTAGCACTAGAAATTAGCAATACGAGTAGGTACCTAATCATGCCAAAAAAGTGATAGAATAAAATAAAAAACTAAAAAAATCCAGTCTCCGTCCGTCCTACGGTCCATTCATCCTTAGTTGTCTTATCTAGTAAACAATTTTCTAACCTAAAAGTACACGTTTTCTGTTGTAAACTGCTGTTTCCTTGATTAAAAATTAAGAAAAATATATATATTATGTACTAATCAGAATCAATCGCTATGGACGGACTGCACAAATACGGACTCAGGTATTTTGGCATAATCAAATATGGCAGTTTAGAGCAAAAAAGTGTATTTGAATGTTCGAAAGTTGTTTACTAATTAAAACAACTGAGAATGAATATACACGTAAAATGGGTATGATTTATTTTGCATGTATGGGTTATGTGGATTCCTATAATGTGTACAGCGACGTACAATTTTGTTGTCACTAAAGCATTTAAATAGGTACTATGTATGTATGTATATTTTTTTGCAATCGACACTTTTATCGACCTCCGTTACCTTGCCCACGGAAAAGGTTAAATTTTGGTAAGTTCCTGGCTCATCCATGTAGTTATGTATAGTATTTATTCATATACCGGTAAGTATGTAAACATATTATGTAGATATATCGCCGCATTACTAGGCAAATAACACAGACTTAGTAAAATAGAAACGCATTCTGGGATTCCTATGTTTATTATACTCGTAGTATTGAGACCACATAAACTCTTCGAAGCAAAGTAACTGCCAATCTCTGATTTTTTCATAATTTAAGAAATCTTAATTGCACATGAAATAGAAAAACTTCGGCCCACGGCTTTTAGGTCTAAACTCTAAATGTCAGACCTTTTTGGAATATAATAATATGCGACTTTTTGATTTTAAAGAAAACTAAAAGTGACTATTGTAGAGCTAAAACGGAACAAAGAAACATGCACAATATGCACATTGCACACCCCTACAATGTCCTTAATATATGTCGCAGATAATTTCTATAAATTAACATAAAAACCTCTCCAACTGTCTTCGTGCGACAGACGTCAGTTGTTTACAATTATTCTTGTCATTTGTATTGTTTTCTTTTTGCCCTAATTCTGTTGGAATTAATAGGTCAGGTAAATTACGGTTCGCCACAAATGTCATGATGTCTCCTGTGGCTTTCTGGGGTGTCATTACAATTGTTTAAGACTTAAGACATACGTATTACAATCACGTCAGTCACAAACAAATGACATACCTCTATAATCACCAAATTAAAAATTTAAAAAACCGACTTCATCCGGTTTCTCCAAGATTCCCGATTTGTTTCCATCATTGGTTTCCTCAAATCCTACTTTCTGAATGCAAATTCTTGTAAATGAATGAAAATTACCAAAAGCGCCATACATGTACCTATAACATTTGAAGAGATCCCTCGATTTCTCCAGGATCCCATCATCAGACCCCAACTTGGTGCCAATGGGACCATCTCGGGGTAATACACGTTCGATCACAAAAAGAAATTTTAGAATCGGTTCACTATTCTCGGAGATATCAGGTAACATACATACAACAAAAAAAAAAAAAAAAAAAAATTCAGTCGAATTGAGAACCTCCTCCTTTTTTTGAAGTCGGTTAATAAGGTATAGGTATCATAATTGTAGAAAGAATGGCGGATGATCGAGACACCAAAAGGTCCTATCTGGGCCTTCTACTAGTGCGTACTCGTAGCCCTAAGTAGTAAGTACCGGTAGAATATATAATAATATACTGCTTAATAATTATTTTTTTGTTTCCACTTGACGAAGCCTGCGCTGTGGATTTGAGACTTGTTATTGATTCTTTATGAATATATAATATGTAACAAATAATAATAGTACATTGTGCATCTAGGGAGGTAAGTACGGTATTACCAACGAGAATGTTAGAAGCCCGACGCCGTAGGCATACAATGTTTTTCATCACACTTGCGGACAAAAATATAAGTTATTAAGACAAAATATATTTTCTATTACTCCCGCGATGCATGCAAACAATGGCGCGGTTAGACAGCAAGTGTGATGAAAAAAAAATGATAAACTCCGGGGCAGCTTGTGGCGAGCTGTTGGGCAGTAACGACCCCACGGACCCGAGAGTCTGTCAGGGTACTTGCCTCCGACATGTCTTCAGGGTGGAACCCCAAGGGGACCCGTAGAACTCTCCGCTCAGTCTTGCTTTAATTCCAGAGGGGAGTCGTCAGAGCTTTTATGTTTCAGGAGTGGAACTGAAAATTTTCGTAAGACGTGACTTGGTACAGTATGACTGTCACAAGCCACTGCGCAGAAAGCGGTGGATGTACACCTCTCTACATTCCTGAGCCGCCTACAACCCTTGCTGTCTCTTTGCGAGGGCATTTATATCCCATCTAGTCGGCGGCAAGTCACCGCCTGCTTCGATAGCAAAAAGAAATCATTGGTATGGCAAGGGTGTCCGAACGTCTTTTCATCTATGGCCTATCCAACTTCCATCACCATAATGATAGCCCATTAGTCTTTTCAATTAAAATTGCAATATTCTTTATAGTTATGCCTGCTGGGACCGATTCGCTGATATCTATTGTTGTGCCCGTGAATGGGTTGCAGCAGGTGTACAACACACAAAATTTCTCCAAAGGGGCTCTACGTATTGGATCTGTGTACGTATCTCCAAATAAGCCTTGAAAAAGTGGGATTTTTGTATGCAAATGATTCCCAAGGAGAATTATATTATTACAATGAATATCATGGAACATTCTTACACCAACAAAACCTAGTCACAAGATAAGCTCAATTAGGGCTTGTTATGTGGTCAAACGACGACATACGCATGGATGGACGCATTAGAGAGTAAATTCCCATAATCGCCACGCTGAGCAAGCGGTTTATCGATCGCAGTAGTGTGTTATGATGACTTGATGACGCTGCTGCCCATCATCAATGATCAATAAATTAAGTTTTAGTGACCCTTCAATCCCTTAGTCGACTCTTACGAAAACCACGGAAAAAGTGATGACAAATGCATTCCTACTACCGTCACCACACGGCTACACCACACAGTCTGTTACCTAATGACCTAATGTTAAGACACCTAAAAGCGACAGAATAGTTTCGCATGGCTAATAATTATGACACCAGTTTGCGTCGAGGACCCATTGGCATAATTCCCAGCAAGAATATACATCCGCCAAGCTAATTCGATTACTAATTCACAATAATCACCCCGTAGCACCGTAAAAAACGCCCTTAGGTCGGAAGAATACAAAAAATCCCTGACACGCGATCTTAATATTACAATGAATGTGAAGACCATGGGAAAGAAGGGTTCCGTGATAATTCGACCACACTGAATCAATAATCTATTTTTTTTTTATATTTTAAAGACAAACGGGTCTTAGTAGCGTAAACTTACGTTTTTTAAGTGATAATCGTGAAAGTTTCAATCAAGACGTAGGATGCCCTGAAAATTTCGGGAATTTAATACTTAGGAACGTATATTTGACATGTGTTATACCTCTTTCTTACAAGCATAGTCTCATTATTCGAAAACACTGGCCACTTAGAAAAAAAAAACAATGTCCGATTTTCAATTGTTTTTTAAAGTCGTTGAGTCGCTGGTGAAAATGGAGCTGTCCCGAGAAAGTTTTAGAGCAATGATTTATTATGACTTTAAAAGTGGATTAACACAACAACAATGTGAAGACCGATTAACTATTGCTTTTAGTAGTGAAGCACCTTCAAAGACGACCATATACAGGTGGTATTCGGAATTCCAACGTGGCCGTGTGTCTCTTGCGGATGACGTACGTGAGGGTCGACCGAAAACGGCCGTTACCGATCAAAACATCGATGTTGTTCGCCAACTGATAAAGGAAGATAGGCATGTTACATATCGGGAGATTCAGGAGACTTTAGGCATTGGAATGAGTCAGGTACAAGTTATTTTACAACAAGAGTTGGGCGTGCGGAAGTTATTTTCCCGGTGGATTCCTCACTTGTTATCTGACGACCAGAAAACGGTACGTGTCAATTGGTGCCGCAAAACTTTAAAAAGATTTAATGGAGGAAGCTCAAATGCCGTTTTTAGTATTGTGTCAGGTGACGAATCATGGATTTACGCATATGAGCCTGAATCGAAAAACCAATCTCGAGTTTGGGTTTACGAAGACGAACCGAAGCCGACAAAAGTTGTTCGTTCTCGCAGCACGATCAAAAAAATGGAAGCCACGTTTGTCTCCAAATCGGGTCACGTGGCGACTATCGCTCTTGAAGATCGAAGAACTGTCAATGCCGATTGGTATATAGGCGTTTGTTTACCGATTGTTTTTGCTGAACTGCGAAAAACTAACCCTAACCGCCGTATTATACTACACCATGATAATGCCAGCCCTCACACCGCTCAGAAAACAGACGACTATCTGAAGGGCGAAAACGTCGAATTACTGGACCATCCTCCGTACAGCCCCGACCTAAGTCCCAACGATTTTTTTACTTTCCCGAAAATAAAGAATCGGTTGCGTGGTCAGCGTTTTCAGACCGCGGAAGAAGCAGTCGACGCTTATAAAATGGCCATTTTGTCAACCCCCACTTCAGACTTCAATAACTGTTTTAAAAACTGGTTTCAGAGAATGAAAAAGTGTATTAAATACAAAGGAGAATACTTTGAAAAACAATAAAAGTACTCTTATTTCATTAAAATGCGTATTTTTTCCGATTCCCGAAACTTTCAGGGCAACCTACGTATATCTGTTATTTGCCAGAAATCTGACTATCTGTCGCGTGGTGACGGCAGTAAGAATACATTTGTCACTCCCCGTGGATTGATTTTTTTGGGGAACAATTTAAATGAAGGGTCCACGAATAACATAAAATGAAAATACTTAGAATAGATTATGGAGCAAATTTGCCCTGACTTTTAGAAGAAAAAAAATGTTCTTTCCGAGTTCATTCAAATTATTTTTTGAGTTGTATTTTTTAAGCAGTAACACTGTTATGTAAATTTAGATACCTATTAAATGTCATATATATACCAAAGAAAAATAAACCGAAGTTTTCCAACGCCGGAGGTGGGATAACCTGATAAGACGAAGATTGTAAGTTTGTTTACATTTTTTTCCTAACTAATGCTTCGCATGCGTAAATATCTCTGTATAAGGCACTTGTTATGAAAAAAGTCGTTCGATACACGTGTAAAAACTTCTTTTTAACTCGGGTGATTGCCCTCGTTTCACTCGGGCTCCAACTTTCACCCACGTCGAAAAAACATTTTATGCACTTGTATCGAAATGTACCATTTCGTTTTCTACTAGCGCACGGAATAGGTAGCCCTACTGAGACTTTGCGGTTCTCGTAAGTCCCACGGTACCCTAAACATAACAAGAAACTTTTTACAACAATACAAGGTAATTAGTAATTGCCGCGACCGCGCATGCGTACAATTTGCGGTTTTCGCTCATTTTACCACCATATGGTGTCTAACGGTCCACTTCCGAAGTTTGACGGGTAATATGTGAGCTGTTAAGGTGCTCTATATACATGTGAACATGTAGTAACATGATGATAAATATTCAGATAGGTGTTTTATAACTAGGGGTCGGAACTATGGGTGCAAAACTTTAACAAAACTTCTCGATTGGACTTGACATAACACTCCTCCTTGTGTCGTAGGTATTCCTCGTTGCTGAGGGTCGTGACCCTATGAATAATTTTCCGGACGATCTCTTTCCACTTCTGACGGTCAGAGGCTGTGTGTATTGCTTCGTGGACGTTTGTATTGGTGGTATCGCGGATCTGATCTGTCCACCGCATAGGACTTCTACCTCTTGGTTCCCTTGTATTTTCCCTATCACCAGGAGTTTTTCCAGGTTATCGCATTTATTCCTTGCTACGTCTCCAAAGAATTCGAAGATCCTACGAAAGCAAAGCGTCGATAGTCTGACGGTGACTCCCAATTCCTGCAAAATGGACACATTGGTGCGGTGGGCTGTCCATGTTACTAGTAACACTCTCCGCCAGCACCACATCTCAAATGCGCCAATTCGCGTCCGGTCAACTTTTTTGAGCGTCCATGTCTCTGCACCGTAGAGGAATATGGACAACACCAGGGTCCTCACGTGACATAGCACATACATCCATAAAATATACATATCTAATTATCTACACACCCACACATTGTAAGTTGAAGATTCCGAGATAGGGATTACAATTGAATACAGATCTTTCAGTAATATTCGTATTTTTCTTGGCTAAAGCGTTCCCATATCGTCGGGGATAGTGCAATACCGCGTAACTAACAAATTTAATTAGGATCATTTGAGTGTCAATTGTGTGATATTTGAACTCTATCTGCTTTGGTAGTTACGCGGTACCATTGCACTATCCCCGAATTTTGTTATATAGGGTGTCCCAAAAAATACTCAATATTTAAATGTAATGAAAAAGCATACTTTTTTCGACCAATTCCAATTTTTTTTCCTGACACACAAAGTACACAGTATAGGATTAAGTATTATAATTACTAGGCATCGGAGCTTTCATCGCACGGTAAGACTAATAGCAAGCTATGGAGTCGACATTCGCCATAAATTTAAAATATTATTCATACTCATACTCATTATTTAATTTATCTTAAAATGCCTTTATAGCGGTCGTGCATAAGTAATTACGTATATTAATACCCAATATTTTTTTTTTCTATATTAGATTACAATTTTATGACTTTAATATTTCAACATTTACAATTATACAAACTTCATCGCTGAAAATGATCTATAAAGGAGTACTGACAGCTAATAAAATTGATTAATATGTTTGCTGGTAGGCATAACGTATCAGTGTTAATCAGTGGTGATTACAAACGTAACGGTATTTATATCTGTAAGAGGTAAATACGTTGTGGGAAATTGCATAATTAGTTATACCTAACCAAGCAGTAGCTGCAATTTTGGCGTGGATAGAGCCACACAATGAAATACAATATGACTATCAAAAATCTGCAACAGTGTGCTTGAATTGTGAAGTACAACTCACCCAATTGAGACACATTTATTTTGAAACATACCAATAGTATTCTTCATCAAAGAAAATCCACTAGAACTTCAAGCTATATACAAAACTGGATAGAAAACCACGATTAATTAAAGTTTGATCCCGACCGGTCCGTGATACATTGTGATCAAAAAAGAGAAGTCTATTATACTTGACAAAACCTGTGGTTTATGTTTAGATTGACTGTAAGTAAATATGACCACGTATTAAAATGATCACTTTGAAAATTAGTACTCCTGAGTATTAAAAAGCCAGAAACGTTTTGAGTTAATAACGTCAAAACATAAAAATTACTACAATGATTGTATAAAAATGTCTACACTCTTATAATGGACGGAAGGAAGACAATTTGCGTCATTTTTATACCCCAACTTTTTTATATTCCGTCTAACGTAAGTGTGGATATTTTTATAGTATGTCAAAATTATATTGGGACGAAATTATATAAGTAGTCATTTTTATACATCGCCTTAGTTTCTTAGAGTCATTAGTGTCATTATACGCATAAGTCACTATGGTACATTCAGAGCAACTTGAATTCACCCCAGACAATATGGAAAAAGTCGCAGTTATTTACTCATTTTATAATTGTAAGTATGAAAATTATAATGCATATAATATGACATATATTTATACTTTTAAGCTCTTATTCCGGTAACGTCATGTTCCATGGAACTATCAACCACACAATTTCCGAAATTATGTTTTTGTTCTGATTTAAACTAAGTCCAGATAAATTCATTTATGTTTTATATTTATGACTCGATACGACCGCTCTAAAAACATTTTAAACTAAATTAAATACGCGAGTATGAGTATGAATATGATTTTCGATTTATGGCAAATGTCGACTCCATAGCTTGCCATTAGTCTTACCGTGCGATGAAAGCTCCGATGCCTAATAATTACAAATCCCCCAGCAGCCCTGGTCTCCTTGACGAAAAACGGTTTTGACCCCATTTTCTGACCGTTTTTCGTTCATTTGAATCCCGAATATTGCGATTTAACATAATTGTTTATTTATATGGGGTTATTTATAGCCAAAGATCTATGTCAGCAAGCTCTCAATCGCCCATGGTTTGAAGGAGGGGATTTCACACTGCAGCAACGAAATTCACCCATATTTAAGTATGCAAATTTCATAGAAAAATTTAACAAAGGAGTGCTATGTTACAGCAAAGCCTTCGAAGTAATTTCTTAGCATGCTTTACCATACTAAACCCTATTCTTTGTACTTTATGATTAAATCAAGAAATAAGAAAGTCAAACAAGAAATAAGTATTTTTCATCGATTTCAATTCTTGCGTTATTTTTGGGACAACCTTTAGTTTTTCACCCATAGTTCGGAAGACCCCTATTTATAACTAGAATATAATTATATTACTAAATAATACCAATACATTAATCCATCTGTGAAGACGCTATAAAATAAAATATTGGTACCATGGGATGATATAAATCTTATAAAATCTCTATGGAATTAACAAACTTGCAGTGCCATGATATATCGTCACCAGATTTAAACAACTAAAACAAAATAATCCCACCACATTACCATCCATTTTAACCCTTATACTTATAGCATGTAAATATTGGATCTGCGGAAGTGCCACAAAGGAGGCCGCCCTTTGATCGCACCGCCACCTGTGGACTACCGAGGAAATTAATGGCGGAGTAAAGAGGCCTACCTAAGGTAGGTACTTACTTTGAGGAAGCCTGTTAAATATCTGTGGGACTGGAAATGAAATATTTTTGTCAAACATTTCATGTAACTGTCGGAAACATCCATACTGACAACCTGATTGACCAGAGTATAACTATAATGTCAGTGACCATTATAACATAATATAATTATGTTTATATTAACTTTTGACTAGGGTTGCCATTAGTCTGGTTTTCCCCGGATTTTTCCTAGTTTAGGTGTCATAGAAGCATCCGGATAGGACTTCATTTGTTGTCCGGGTTTAAAAATGTAGTCTTGGACACGGACAGCCCGCTACATTACTGTGCCCGCCCAACCGTTGATGTCCGGGTTTTGGACTCTAAAATCCGTGGTGTACACGCGTCTTGTCCTGGTTGCCAGATATTAAAGATGGAAACCCTACTAATGACGCAAGCGTAAGTGAACCATAGTTTGCAGAAAACGACCAACTTAGATTTTTTGACAATGCTTAAAGCAACCAAACTCAATACGTTAAAGCTTAAGTCATCATCATCATCATCTGCCTATGATAGTCCACTGCTGGACGTAGGCCTCTCCTATTAACTATGCGTATAAACGCATTAGGAGGTAAATGCCCATAATCGCCACGCTGTGCAAGCGGATTGGCGATCGCAGTAATGTGTCCACTATGATGACGCTGCTGCCCATCATCAATATTTTATCAAATAGTGGTCAGTGACAATCAATCCCTTAGTCGACTCTTACGACACCCGCAGGAGGAGTTGGGGTGGTGACAAATGTATTCTTACTGCCGTCACCACACGGCAAAGCTTAAGTTAGATTGATGATGTCTAGAACTCTATATATGAGTACATGCTTACAAACGTCTCCTAACTTAACAAGCCACTAAGTATTGTTTGTCCCTTTCGGTCTTATAGACATATTAATGAGATCGAAAGGGACAAACAATACTTAGCGACGGCTTGCTAACTTATGAAATATATAATATGAATAAGGGGGTAGGGTGCCGTTCGTGTCTAAAAATTTTGAAATAAATAATAAATATCTTAAGACATCTTACACAAATCGACTTAGTCCCACGGTAAGCTCAATTAAGGCTTGTGATGTGGGTACCAACCGATGATATATATAATAGATAGATACATATAGATACTTAAATACATAGACAGCCATGACCAAGGAACAAAATAAATAAATACACAAATAATGCCCTCGCCGGGATTCGAACCCGGAGCCTCCAGCTTCGTAGGCAAGGTCACTACTAACTAGGCAGCGGAGGCTGGCAATTCCTTCGTTTATAAAAATGAACGAAATCTAATTTAGGTAGACCCCTATCACAAATGAAAGCAGTATCGTTTCCTACCACTCTACTTTTATTAATGGCGCAGATATTAAGCAGTACCATTATTCAATTGAAAATTTTGGGGTCCGAACCACTTAGATGAATTTGTTTGGTCCGGTCGGGCCAAATATTACCAAAACAGGGGCAGGCAATTGTCAAATTGACCGAATGATTGTGGGGGACCGGTGAATAAATGGGGACCCTAGTTTTGCTGGATTTGGAGTTTTACTTGTGATACTGATTATGGCTTAGCAGAAATTATTTTTGCTGTAATATGATATGATATTACACGTTTGGTAATAATAGTAGGCTGTACCTACTCGTAAGTGTAGGTAGCTAATGTACTTTACTTATACATGTCATAGTATATTTTTTAGCCAAACAAAAGTCTGTACTTGAATACATGTTTGTTTTATCCGGACATCTAGGTATACAATAAAGTGTATAATAATGATCTTAGGTATTTCCTACTTAATATCACAAACCATACAAAACAATCTATAAATTATAAACCGGCACAATGTTGGTGCTTCTACTGGACGAAAGATGGCGCCGCTAGCCACAGTCTATATTCAAGAACGACGGATCGCGACATCTATCGTCCGATAGCACAAGCTCAAAGCGAACTTGTTTTGTGGACAAGCAAGAGTGTAATGTAACTAATTTCACGCGGTTTATTTATTAATTGTACAAATTTTACTGTTGTTACATGTACATTTATAAAAATAATACTAGTCTATATGTAGGTCATGTAAAACTTACACCAATCTTATTTACATAGGATAGGAATAAAGCTCACCCAAAATTTAAAAGCAAATGTCGTCGATTGTAATATGAATTAAAGTAACCACCAAAATGACGAAATTGAGTTAAGTATACCGTTCGACTGCAAATTTCCTGCTCTATCGAACGGTGTATATAAAATATTGATATCTAGAAAAAAATGTCGAATACTTTAACAAAAACTTTGCCATTTTATTAGGTTTCTACGTTTTTTTATTAACGTATGTAAAGGTTTCCAAAAATCATAGACAATATTTTAACGTAAGTACGAATTTGTAAGTACAAACCATGTCTTTCCTAATGTACTCACCATATTTTTATAAACGTCACTGCTGTAAAATCAGAGTCAATAGAAAAAGAAAAAAAGGTAAACAAACCTGCAAACCTGAATTACTTCGCAACCACATACTTTCCAAACACAATCTTGATACTATCCACAACTTAGAACCTTAAACCTTGTGTTCTCATACATTTTTAGTTCAAATATCTGATATTTATTAATAATTAAGTACAAAGAAATCTTCGGACGTGTTTTACGATATATTTCAAGGGCTAGTTGAGATTTTTTACTCATCGAAATTTATCTTGTCTATGAAAAAACTAACATTTGTAGTGATGGGACATAAAACAGTTTTATGCCGTTATCGATTCCGTTTTATTCGATCGATTGTTTTAGACACGCGATTTTCTTATTTTTTTCTTTGATATTATACCCAACAATATACAAAAATGATTGTTCGTGAGTCATTTGGGAAACTATTGATGTGTAGCGGTACTTACAACGTTAAGCGGCATAATTCGCGGACTTCGTGGCGGAGTTTATTATCGGATACGTGAGTATGCGGCTTAACCATGACTGCCAGAAGTGGCGGTAAATTGAGAAAAACTAAAAACGGGTATTTAAAAAAATGCTACTTTTTCGTGTTATTACGGGTTTTGTGTATTATTATATTCTTTTGATATTTACTTTATTACGGCTTAGTTTTTATATTAGGACTCCGATAATTTGTAATTTGATTGGATTTTTGTGACTGGTTAAACTACGACTTGGCTAGTTACACTTTTGCTACAGAATAACGCAACTTGACTTAGCTATTTACGGGCCTCATTTCATCTTCAAAAGGTTTGTTATAAAGGTAACTTCTTTTAAATTAAACTCAAAAGTGTAGATAAGTGAAAAGTAAATGTCTGTCTCTTTATCTAACTTTATTTTAGATTACAATGAGTGAACCTGGACCATAGGGATTAAAGCCGCCAAAAATAGCTAAGATTTAAAAAACAACTAACGGAAGATATGAAAAGGATTCTTTTAAATGTCTACAGACATTTAGAAAGAACCTCACCTACTTACCCATACAAAATGGAGTTGTATAAAACAACGGCAGCGATTATGGAAGTGTCGATAGATGTTGTTAGCAAAGAAATGTGATTGACGGAATTTCCGACACTGTTATTGACAATGCGGATGTAACAAAAGCTTTCATCATCACAGTCACTGATGATGACACTTCGGAGGAGAGTAGTGATAGTGACAGTCACTCCGATTAAAAATTGTTAGTAGGATTAATGGCTTTTAGTCATAAAAAAATATTCCCACACTATTACCTAATACTTATTTATATTGAGTTCGTAATTATTTCGCGAAGGATATATTTGGTCGATTAAAGTTAATACTATTCCCATCGGTCCCATCACTATTTTCATAGACAACAAATGCGATTGCCGGTCCGCCATATTTGTTTACCTTTTTTTCTTTTTGTATTGACTCTGATTTTAAGCGCCGTCTGCACTGTATGGCTCATAAGCAATTCGGTTTCAATTTGTGAGTTACACTAAATTCCGAAATCCACTTTTGATGATTTTCATTGATTTGTTAACGTATCTCCACATTTTTTTGAAAATATTTAATGTGGGCACCAGCCATTTCCTGAACTAGTGTGGTCGCAGTTAGTAACTGTCTATCAAATAGAACTCTCAAAAATAAAACAAACAAGATAAACATCATTTCAATAGGATAATTAACTAAAAAGATAGATCATACTTTATAAATGTCCATTTCGTTTTTTGGCCCTCCTGAAAAGTCGTCATTTGGTGGTTACATTAATTCATATTACAACTGACGATGTGTGGATAACAAGTACTCGTACATCATGAATGTAGGATTAATATGGATTTGACAACGTTATAATAATAGCAAGAACGAAAGGGATGGTCTTATGAAACTTTTTACTAGTGGAAGTGAAAAGGAACGATAATCGTCCGTCCTTATCACTGTGCCACTATTTTTTGTGTGTGTGTGCATTAGATGCTAAATGTAAATGCCAGACAAATGCGTTGAATACGTCACTAAGTGCCTGTGTGGCACTTTCGTCTTAGTAGTAAGTGACTATGTCTATCCCTCTTAGTGGCACACTATGTGCGGCCCCTCGTCGTACATACATAGATTTACCCTTATCTTATCCAGTCATGCTTCATGTAGCTTTTGTCACATGCCAGCATTCTTATTAAATATAGAAATAGAGTCTATCGCAAAAATGAAAGCATGTAAGTGGTTATAGTGTTATAGTATAAATGTACCTATCGCCAGTGACGTTTGTGCAGTGCAGTAGACTGGCAAACATGATAGCATGCGTATTTTATTTATACTATAGGCCGGACACCTACAGTATAAAGAACGAATCTATTCAAAAATCATTAAATTAACATATTTGAATATAAGCTTAAGGCCATAACCATAACATATAACAGTTTGACGATAAATAGGATAAGCGAGCGAGCAAAATATTGACAATTATTCATTGCAATAAAACTTATTCAGGCGCTTTATATTTTTCACAATCCAAGTCCCGTTTAATTACGGTTTGGGGCAATAGCAAAAAAAATGTGTAAGTATAGTTAAAGACTTTTAATGAAAACTTTTGTTACACGAAGTTGAATTTTGTGTAACAGCTTTTGGCAGTGAAAAAAGGCTTCAAATACAAATTGTCCATGTGCGATTAACAATACGCACCCATATTTTTTATTTATTTTGGGGTGTTTTCAAAAACCGTTGTTGAAATCACCTTGTTATTTAATTTGGTCAAGTTAAGGCTTATTCGACCCAGAATCACGAGCTCATTCGATTTTGTCATGAGAAAAAATATGTTCCATAATTTTAATACAGTTTTCATTCCTTCCATTACGCTACCGCCTTTGAACATCTATGAAAAAAACGGTATCGTAATGGAAAAAACAATTTTGTGACATTTTTTTTCTCCTATTACAATTGAAAGAGCTCGTGATCCTGAGTAGAACAAGCCCAAACTTGAACGACTTAAATAAAAAGGTGATTTCAACAACGGTTTGTGAAAACGCCCTTTGACGCCTTCTTTTTATTGCCTTGCTCTTTAAAGGTTGTTTGACCTCTTATACACTATAATTAGTATGACTACACAGCAGCGAAAGCTGAGCACGTGGATTCGATTCCCACCTCGGACGTTGATGATATTTGTCGTTTTTTTTTTGGTATATGACATCCAATATTTATAGTATGAGTATGACTACCTTTCATAACCATACCTGGGATAACTGGGGGCAAGTTATAGGGATTTGATATCGATTAAAAAGATGTCGACATAATTATAATAAAAAATGTGCTTATTGAACATTCTCGATTACAGTACAGAGGTTAAATGTCATAATTATCTGATATCGGGCTTCTTCAGATAGTAAAAACTTGTATGCAGATGTCATTTTAATCAAAATTACAATTTAAATATTGATAATTTAATATTAATTGTATATTTTGAAAATTATTTTAAAATAAACGTGTAACTACCCGTTTCAAGTTATTTTTAATTTTAATTGAAGAGTAAGTACCTAATATTTATTTATGCCGAATAACATTTTGATGTTGTCATTCACAGTAACATCGATATATTTTTAGTCGATAAAATATTTTGCTACATCACTTTCGTATAAATGCCCCGAGTTATCCCAGGTATGTTCATAACACAATTGGCTCGAACGTGATTTTTTTTTATTAAATCCTTAACTATGTACAGTCACGTCTTATAACATGTATACATTTTAGAACGTATGTCAAAGGCATAAGGATCAAAATCATATACATATTATTAGAGCCGACCGTACAATATTTTAACCGATCGACCAATTTGTGAAATTATTACATACAAAAAGACTTACAAATCTTTATTACTAAAGTTATATTTATAATCATTTTCTGCATTAACATTTCCTGTCTTAAATGCCATTAATATAGTAGATAATAATGTTATGCCATATAAGGGAGCACACAGTTTAAAATCATAGTTTTTAAGTACGTAACTGGCGCTCTTAATTATGACTTCGTATTTAATAGGTATAGGTACTAATAGAAGGTGATCTCATTATTTTAGCCATAACATTCAAAAGCCTTCTCAGCTATTAATATAATATATTTTAATGCAAATTAGTAAACTTATTACAGATATAGTAATTTTAATAATCACCTGCCATAACGGCTAAGCTCATTATCAACGGTCGGCGAGGGTAAGCTATTTGCCTACTAATTTTAAATGACTTACATACAATATCCAATTAGTATGAAAATAGTTCATTTTCGCCAACAATTGCTCATTATTGATGATATGAAGGGTTCTGTACCATACACATTGTAGGTACAGTCAAGTGCAAAAATAAGGATCGAAAGAATCCGCTCATACGAGTAAATATGTTACGACGTTCTTATTACACAGAATTAGAGTGCACTGGGACATATTTTTGAACATTTTTGTATACACCTTATTTTGTCACAATGTCGTAACAGATGTGCTTACCATACCTACCTACCTACCTTACCTTATTTTGTCTTTGGCTGTACTCATAGAATAATTTACCGGAAATAATGTTCGAGGACAATTATATTAGATGGGCATTTTTCCGAACGTTTCAACCGCCGTGACTTCGTCAGTGGGAACATTATTACCCGATTTCCGATATTTTTTTTGTATAGGTATCTTGGTAGTTGTCAACTACGTCTACCAATACAATATATCCAAAAGTTCTTGCATCTCTCACGGGATTCGTGTGTCGCCCTCGTTTCACTCGGGCTCCAACTTTCACCCTCGTCAAAAAATATTTTTGTTGCACTTGCACCAAAATGTACTATTTTTGTACAGATGGTGCCTATTTTAGGCTTTAGTGCGAGAAGTGGGTAATTTTACGTCAGGTCCAAAACTTCGGATGGCCATTTGTACTAAAAAAACGTCGTACGAGACACAAGAAAAAACGAAATTCGTAACTCGTGTCGATTTAAAATACTCCCTTCGGTCGTGTTTTCATTTATTGCCACTCGTTTATTTCATGTTTTTCGCACTTGTATCGTAATGTACTAAGTATTACTACTGCTGCTAATGCGATCGCCAATCCGCTTGCCCAGCCTGGCCCCTATACCACAGGTGCATTTTGACAGGTGCGAAAATTTTGCTTGCCCTGCGGCGTGGCGATTATGGATATGTATCTCCAAATGCTATACGCATGGTCAATAGAACACGTCTACGACCAGCAGTGGACTAAGAAGCTAATGTTGATGATGATGAAATAACACTAAACCCTGCTCTCAGTGTTGTGTTGCTGAGCACCATTAATTGATGTGATTCATCATGGTCATTCCGTGGCTCCATGATTCGACATAGTGATTTCAGCAACTTTTAATTAAAAAGTGTGCGACGATATACTTCATGGTGGCAGATGTGCTGAAGCACCTCCAGTTTTCTTTAGTTTCCAAGTTTAATCATTTAATTTCCAAGTTTGGTCCATTCAAAGTTAACAGTGGGGTCAAATTCCTGCTTGTATAAAAACAGACAATTACAAAAATTCACATTTCTTAAGTAATCCAATAAAGTAATAATTATTTCGTTAGCTTTTATAGAAAACAAGTTAGATATATTATGATATTTATGATAGATACTGTGGCCCTACCGCGAAAAATGAAATTCGTTAATTTCGAGGATTTGTCTCTCTCACTCTAATAACGCCTTCGTTTGAGTGACAGAGAAAATCCTCGAAACTTACGAATTTCGATTTTCGCGATAGTAGGCCTGACCCCTAAACGGATGGTATTTTTAGTTGTTACACACTAAATATTGCCAACATGCGCATGATTGCTTCTCTGGAGAGAGTGGAGACTAAAATAATGACCCTTGAGCGTAAACATATTCCACAAAAATGTATTGTAATCAGGGGCCTTAAGGTAGTTAAGGCACTGGCTTCACCGCGAGCTACTAAGCTATGAACTATCGGCTATAGACACGAACAAAAGATACGTGCGCCCGTGTAAAAAAAAGAGACACGGCGATACTCGCCCGGCGGTGAGTGCGTATATTCTGTTCGTGTTTATAGCCGATGATAGTTCATAGCTTAGTAACTCGCGGTGAGACCAGTGCCTATACTCTTAAATGCGATTCAGTTTAGGTTCGCCTTGTGAATTTTCGACAGTTACCTATTTTCTATGGCACTCATAGTTTAGGTCATAAACTGAATCGCATTAGAAGATCATGGTAGCTCCCCAGTAACTAACTAACCACGCAATCAATGAAATTCTTCCAGCTTTTCTCAAACGACCGAAACAATTTCTTCTTTCCCTTCTCATCTGACGCACTGTATCTTATAGAATTGATGGCGAGCTGCTTGAGCATCCTCAGGTCGGCGTGTTTGCTGGCGATGGCCACGAAGGCCACGTAGAAGTCGTCGGAGAGCGGCGTGGCGCCCCACACGCCGGGGTCGTCGCTGGACAGCACCACGGGCAGCCCCAGCGCCAGGTACGTCGCCAGCGGGTGGTTCCGTAGATCCTGGACCAGGGACAACACAGAGTTCGATATAACGTTCACTTCGATAGCTATATCGTTCCGATGGATGGCTTTGATAAGCGCTGGATGCTTTATTAGGGCATATCCGTGACCTATCCTTTTAGATCCCAGCAATATCGCATCAAAAAGATTCTCGTCCGTCGGCATTCCAAACCAGTTGGTCTCACCCCCGTGGAAGTAATAGTCTATCTCGCCCTTCGCTTCCAAAAGAACCGGCAAGAAATCTTTTAAAGTTTTCCCCAAGTCTTCTTGGCTAACAAGATCGAAACCGGCGAAAACGTCTGGCATGATTTTCTTCAATTGCCGAGCCCTATTTAATACATCTCGCACTTGTTCCACAGTTGATGAACGGGTTTTTGTGACGATGATCTTTATGCCAATGAAATCTGGATTGGCTTTAATAAATTTTCTAGCAATTTCATTGTACAGAGTTGCCAAATATAATTCACCATGCCTAGTACCATTGAGTTCATATAAATTCGATAAACCACTTCGTACTTCTATGTACATAACGTTGTCATCGTAAAAATCTTGCAAAGCTTGGTAAAACATTTTTTCTCGTATGGGTCGATAGTTTATCAACGATTTAACAACCCTAAAAGCTTTATTGAATATTTTCCATGCTGCGTTCACATTGAATCCCACATCGTCTTCTGGACCTAAAGCAAAGTGATTTTTTAGTTTTTCATCAAATTGAGTAACATTATTGGAAGCGTATCTGAGTGTCCTCAAAAGGTTCCATTCAACCGGGCAAGGTTCTATTGGATCAATATTAGAGAACTGGAATTTTAAATAGTCTTCTGTAAGACAGGCATATAAGTGGTCCTCATAAGTCAGTTTTACCAATTCATCTGCGCTGATAATCGATGAGCTATGGACATGTAATGCTGCCGCTTTCGGCATTTTACGTATCAATTGATACAATTCAGATTGCTTCATATGCTCTCTGTATGTGAAATACGGCCGCGAAAATTGGAAAGATTCCGGATTATCAAAAAAATTGTCTAACTCTTTCTTCTTCAAGCGCATGATGGTATCGTTGGCGAGTTGTTCTTTACTACTGAGATGCAATTTACCACCAAGGGATTCTTCTAGTTCCGTTTGGATTAAATTAGTTCTGTGTTTCAAGTAGTCATTGACGAGTTTGTGGTTCTTTTTTAATCTTGCGTGGGAATAATTAACAGAAAGAAAATACAAAATGTTTGCAATCAAAAGAACTCGCATTTTTTTTAAATCACTGAGGCAGACACTTCGTCTTGTGTCAACGCCTCGAGTGAGGGTAATGTAGTTACAATTAAAATGCCCATTAATTACACTTACGCTCTTACTCCAGTCATTTTAATTAGCGTTGAGAATTTTACACAGATAGGAGTAAAAGAGTGTAAATCTTTGAAGTAACGAGATACATTACATAGAGTACATAACATTTTTTCTTTGGCTGATGTTTTATATATATAAAGAATATTTTAATTTATCGTGCGAGACTTTTGGCGGTCGGAACCCGGGAAGCTGGTTACTGGCTGCATGCCCATCCTTCGGCTAGTACTGTTACTTTTCTGGATCCGGCCTCCTTTAGGCTCGCAACCGGCCTGAGACTCGGGGTCGCGGTATGTACCCCTCACTTATGCTGTTGGCACAGACGTGGACCGACTGGGACACCACGGACTAAGTTGTCAAAAAAGCGCAGGCCGTATTTCCAGACATGCGATGCTTAAACGACATAATCCGCAGGTCTCTTGCCACGATCAACGTACCTTCTCTTCTTGAGCCTTCTGGTATTATTAGAGGATGGTAAGAGACCTGATGGTGTGGTGTGTCTTTGGTTCTTTGGAGCTTGGGACGGATGTTGGTATGGGATGCTACTTGCGTAGACACCCTGGCACCGTCCCATCTCCAACGAACTACGTTTAAGGGGGCCGCTGCGGCTGAAAATGCCGAATTTTTAAAACGTAATAAATATAAGGGTCTCGGCAAAGAGTACGATTTTGTACCGTTTGGCGTAGAAACTTTAGGTTCATGGGGCCCCAGCGCACGCAAATTGTTTGCTAAGATCGCAAAACGTCTGGTTGACGTAAATAAAGACCGAAGAGCTGGCGACTTCCTCGCACAACACATCAGTATTGCGATACAGCGAGGAAATGCCGCCAGCATCCTCGGTACAATGCCACAAAGGCCAATCTTAGATATAGGTTAGGTTAAGTAGATTAGTTAGATATAATCTATGTATATAAAACGAATTCCTCTCTGCTCTCGGAAATGTAAAGATAAGAAATTATTCCAATAAAATAAAGGGTACTGGGCTATTTACTTGTATAGATATGTATTCTGTAACCTTTGACATTTATTTCTGGCTAAATACTGTAATTACTTACTCATTCTCTGAATAGACAAAACATAACAGCAATAGTGTTTACAACAACAGTAAGGTGGGAGTACCAGTGCGTAACATGTAAACCGAGAATATTTATTTGGATCACGATATTTTGCTCATATATATAAAATATTGGCATGTGTTTTGGGAGAGGAGATTGTAAATTTTGTTACATAGTAGTAGTTATTTTATAGGGTTAGGGCAATATCGAAATTTCTCGAAATTGCAAATTTTCTTAGTCAGCTCCATTGTACGAGTAAGTGTCAGGTGCTTTTGCTGGCAGTCCCAATAGATGACACACCTTAGTACACATTTCAATGTCACATATTGGGACAGTAAAGTGCAAAAATAAGTATTGAAAGAATCCGCTCATAAATATGTTACGACATTCTTATTACACATAATTAGAGTGCACTGGGACATATTTTTGAACATTTTTGTATACACCTTATTTTGTCTTTGACTGGACATTGAAAATATTAACACTCACTCCTAATAAATGTCAGCCGATCTTAAAATTATGCAAATAATTTTGATATAAGCTAATTATTCCAAAGTTGGGATATGAAGCATTAAAGGCACATAAAATCATCGTTTAAATGCCCTGATAGTTAGTTGTTATCTTACCGATGGCAACTCTAGCTATGCTGTATTGATGATGAGTAGATATTGGTACAGTGTCGGGTACCTACTAGTACTTCCACCTTATATGTATATACAGGGTGTAATCGTTAAGTGTGGCCAGGCCATAATTCCGAAAATATAACAGATATCAGAAAACTTCTAACTGATATCGAAAGTGCGTTACCCAACGAGTGAAATTGCATTAATAACTTTTTCTAAATAGATCGAGTAGTATTAAAAATACTAAGTTAAAACGCTCCCGTACAGTTAGTATGACGACTAGCGTTAAAAAATGTCGGGTGTCATAACAGATAAAACTGTTAGAGATTCGTTATTTGTACGAATACATTGTAATAAAATATTAATTCTACCGTTTGTGAAATATTTAATGTAACATTTATTCTTAAATAAAAAAATATGCGTATTAAACTAGTCTTCGAATGAACGGTTACGTACTAAATGTATGGAAGGGTTTGAAGTTAATATTTGAGATATTTCTGCTTTTATTTCAAAAAGGATATTAATGTAATTTTACTCGTTGGGTAACGTAATTTCGATATCAGTTAGAAGTTTTCTAGTATCTGCTATATTTACGAAATTATGGCCTGGCAACACTTAACAATTACACCCTGTATATATACCTGCATAAAATTGAGCGGGTCTGTTCTTTTTTGCTCTGCTTCGATGACAAATGTATTATTACTGCCGTATGGCGAGAAAAACAACCTTATAGTTTATTTTTATTTTTTTAGATCAATGATAAGTACCTATAAGAGTGTTTCGCATAATTATGATGTGTACATAAGATGTTATTACCGCAGACTATACATGTGTAGGCACAACACTATCCGGATTGTTTATGTCTACGATGTATTGTGATTAATCTTCCTATTAAGGCATTGATAAGCCGATACAGAGAAACGATAACTGATGAAATAGGAGCAACAGTTAGCGTCAGGCCCACTACCGCGAACTTCGAAATCTGCAAACGAAGATTTATTTGTCACTTCAACGAAGTCATTAGAGTCATCATCATCATCATCTCAGCTATATGACGTCCACTGCTGAACATAGGCCTCCCCTCTGGACCTCCACATGTACCGGTTAAATGCGAGCTGCATCCAGCGTATCCTTTCGACCTTCATAAGGTCGTCTGTCCGTCTTGTGGGTGGACGTCCTACGCTGCGTTTGCCTAGCCGTGGTCTCCACTCGAGCACTTTTCGACCCCATCGACCAGATATCTGCTCTGCGTGCAATGTGGCCTGCCCATTGCCACTTCAGCTTGTTAATCCGATCCGTCATTAGAGTAATAGAGACAAATGAGACAAATCCTCGAAATTAGCGGATTTCGTAGTTCGACCGCAGGTCACCCCATATTACGTATCGAAAATTTCGAGCAACTAGGTACAATCGCCATCAGAAATATCGTACCGTCCGGAGCGCTTAAAAAATCTGAACACGCCTCTATTGTTATGGCAATAAAGACGCGTTCAGATATCTTTGAATGCTCTGGACGCTACGATATATCTGATGGAGACTACGCGTATCAATCTCACGGGACAACCACAATGACCTATTCGGGTTATAGGTAGGTATACTTTATTTATATTGACGAGTACCTATTATTTTTGTAAATAACTTTTCGTTTCTACGGTTAATCCCCTGGTATGTAAAGTCAACAACACACCTGTGAATACGGGCAAAGTGCCAAATATATGTAAACAGAAATTTATTGCCTGGACATAAAAGTGTGTATACATATTTCTGGCACTTTGTCTGTATTCACAGATGTGTTGTTGATTGTACAACCCGTTTAGAGACATTCAGACAAATATTCATTGAGGCGATAATATACAATATGTTTTTCCCCTCACTAGCTCGTAAAGTGCTCGTTTATCCTTTAATACGAACGTGTAAAAACCCATATTATTCACTTGTGTGGCAAAGTAATGACCTTGGAGCGTAGCGCGAAGTAGCATTCGTTTAACAGATAACAAAACGTAAAATGCTCATGGAAATCGTTGGATATTAATGATAATTAAATATTTTGTTTGAGAATTTAGTGTAAAATACAAACCTTTATATAATATGATGATTTTAACACATAAATCCTAAAATTCCATAAGTAACAATTGTTTTAGTGAATGATGATAAGATGACTAGATCCAATCACAAAACGTAGAAAATGTCAACGTCAACATTGTCAATGAATATTATAGGTTATAATCTTTCTTTACCGACTCGAACACGCATTAAAATAGTAAACTAAACAACTTTCAGAGTGTTCTGTTATAATTTTGTAAAAATAATCAATGAGAATGATTTAATAATGCATTGGCGTTGGTGTGCAACTACAGGAATGTGTTAAAATCGTGCTGCGTTTACTTTTTCGTGATAAGTTTACTGCGACAAAATCTTGCATTAAATACATGATGCATTTGGAAAATTATTATCACTAACCCGATGATGATTTTAATGTGAACAAATAATTACCTTTTTTGAGTTTCCTCGCTATAGTGAGGGGAAAAGTTTTGTGTTACACACGGGTGCAAATGTATTTTACTTCTCGTATGTTAAAACACTCGCTGCGCTCAGGATTCTATTTTAGAACCACTCGCTTCGCTCGTGGTTCAAGTATAGAATCCTTTCGCCTGCTCGTGTTTCAATTTCATACTCGCGGGTCAAATACAACTTTGCACCCTTGTGTAACAAATAACTATTCCTGATTGATAGGTCACCTGGCGCAATTAAGAAATTCTTTGCATCACCAAATCCCTTATCCACAAATAGTTACAAGGCGTAAAATAACTAATTTATGGTTTATTAAAATGTGGTACCTAAATATTGGTTTGATGGGGTCGAAAAGGCTCAAGTAGAGACCACAGCAAACGTAGTTTAGGACTTCCATCTACAAAAACGACAAAAGTTCCAAATTCGTAACCGAATTTGCACCAGCAGTGTGATAATTAGTTGGTTTATCCGATTGCGGTAGTGTTGAAGTTCGGATAATCGAAGTTTTACTGTACTTACTTCATTACCGTTACTTGTGTACTTCATTACCATTAGGTACCGTTATCATACTTAGGGCTGATTTTTCAATCGCCAAATAAACCTATCCGTTAGTTAAAATGATCACCATCCTTTTCTAAAATCATCTGTCAAAAAAGGACAGGGCTAACATTTATTTGACAGGTACTGTTAACTGGGGATTGAAAAATCAGTCCTTATAGGATAAAAATATACAGTTCAACATAAGATCCGTAACCTTACGTGGTCTGAACCATGAATGAGATCAATTATCACGTGAACTGCCTCAATGTGAGTTACATTGAGGCAGTTTGGCATTACATATGGTCCTTTGTTCGTGTTTATAGCCGATAGTTCATAGCTTAGTAGCTCGCAGTGAGACCAGTGCTTTAAGCTCGTTTGACATGAGAGAGCGCAGCGTTCAGTGGTGAAAGTAATGTTGAAGAAACCTTTCCGTTTCCCAAGCTCAAATCATTTTGTAGAAGCAAATGTTTTATCCGTTCTTCAACTTTTTATGCAAACACAAAGTCCGCTAAAACGTCTAGGAACTACAACATACTATCATAAAAACCCGTTTACAATTTACCTATTCCAAGACTGAATACTGCTTTCCGTAAACGCATCAGTGTATCTACATACAATGCAGTAAATAAACTTTTCCTACCTAGTGCGGAAAATTAAACTTTGCGCACGCTTCGCGTGCGTAAATTTATCTTTTTAAGGCAATTGTTATGAAAAAAGTCGTTTGATACGTGTGTAAAAAAGCAGAAAGTAATTTGCTACCTAACGTAAGATTTCAATTTGTAACAAATCTGTTTTTCAAATGTACTATGTTCGCCGACTTCCCCGCGATACAGGCTAGTGCGAAGACCCCTGGAATATCTGTATCACAGAGAACCCCCTTGGTCTGTGATCTGTATGCTGTGTTTTCAGAGTAAATATTCTTTATTCTTATTCTTTATGTTGACTTCAGTAGGCAGGTATCGGCTGATGGAAGGCATCTCTTAGAGTACTCATCAAGTCATCACAATAATAAATAATATATGTATGCCCAGTCATGGATATTTTTTTAGCCTTGATTTAGTTCATAGTGGGATTTGCTGGATTTGTATGATATTGTTTGTATGATATTTATTAATTTACTATTAATATTGATTGTCGTTAAGATAATCAAAAATATACCTAACGGATTTAAATAACAGGTCACCTAGTCATTGAGGTCATTGACCCGCATCACATACGTTAGCTAACATCAGTCTATCAATAAAACTCATATTCGTTCAATGACCGAGACAAGTATTTGACATCGAGAAAAAAACTAGGTACGATATCAATACTGATAAACGCAGAACTGCGATAATGATCCCTCGGTCTCGAGTATTTGCGTAACCGCACCATTGCCTTGAATTTTTTATTCCATTCCGTGTAAAAGCTATTGACTCGAAAAAATAAAACTTGGTATATAAACGAATGGACGTCAACACTCGGACCACAGTAATCGCACTCGAGGCGTCGCGACGAGTCGGCCAATCCCGGTCCCACGAACCAATCATGCGGCTTATTGTGATCGCGAATGTTTTGTGTTTGCTCCTCGCTAATCCGTCCAACGCGAGACCCATCGGCGACCCAATCTATGACTACACACACAACAGAACAGATTTACTTCAAACGGAACTCCAAGAATCTCTCGGAGGGAAATTACATCTCACAGATAAAGAAAAAGCTGTTAATAATATCCTCATGCGCTTGAAAGAGAAGGAACTGGACAATTCTTATGATAACCCGCAGTTTTTTAACTACTCCAGACCGTATTTCACTTACAAGGACGATATAAAGCAGTCTAAAGTGTATAAATTGATGCGGCGGATGCCGAAAGGGGCGGCGTTGCACGTCCACAGCTCACTGATGCTCGACGCGGATTACTTAGTGAAGCTGACGTATGAGGACCACTTATACGCCTGTCTCACAGAGGACGATTTAAAATTACACTTCTCCGACACAGACCCGCTGCGACCTTGCCCGGTTAAATGGAATCTCCTGAGCTCACTCAGACAAGCATCCGATGACGTCGCCCAATTCGATGCGAAATTAAAGGAACACTTCACTTTAGGCCCTGAAGACCAAATGGGATTTAACACAAATGTGAACGAAGCATGGAAAGAGTTTAACAAAGTTTATCACACCATTAAATCTTTGATAAACTATAGGCCAGTGCGAGAAAAAATGTTTTACCAAGCTTTACAAGACTTTTATGATGATAATGTTATGTATATTGAAGTTCGAAGCGGTCTATCAAACTTGTATGAACTGGATGGCACATGGCACGATAAAATGTATTTGGCAACTCTCTATAAAAAAGTAACAGACCAATTCATTAAAGACAACCCGGATTTTATAGGAATTAAGATTATTGTAACCAGGGTCCGTTCATCCACTGCGGAACAAATACGTGAATGTTTAGACTTGGCTCGTCAGTTAAAGAATACAATGCCAGAAATATTTGCTGGTTTTGACCTCGTCGGCCAAGAAGACTTGGGGAAACCCTTAAAAGATTTCTTGCCAGCTCTTTTGGAAGCAAAGGATGACATCAATTACTACTTCCACGGAGGTGAGACTAACTGGTATGGGACGCCAACTGATGAGAATCTTTTCGATGCGATATTGCTGGGATCTAAAAGGATAGGTCACGGGTATGCCCTGATGAAGCACCCAGCGCTTATCAAAGCCATCCACCGGAACGATATAGCTATAGAAGTGAACGTGATATCGAACTCTGTGTTGTCCCTGGTCCAGGATCTACGGAACCACCCGCTGGCGACGTACCTGGCGCTGGGGCTGCCCGTGGTGCTGTCCAGCGACGACCCCGGCGTGTGGGGCGCCACGCCGCTCTCCGACGACTTCTACGTGGCCTTCGTGGCCATCGCCAGCAAACACGCCGACCTGAGGATGCTCAAGCAACTAGCCATCAATTCTATAAGATACAGTGCGTTGGACGATACAGGAAAATCAAAGCTATTTAGAGTATTTGATGAGAAATGGAACGAGTTCATAGATAGCGTGATAGTCGATCGAGACATACAGTGAAGTGAATCTAGTTTGTGATTTTATCTTCACAATCCAGTGCCCCATATAAGGATCAAAACAAACTAGCCACATTACGTCCGTGCCCCACTTTTGGATCACTTACATACTACTATATGGTATGTTGGTTTTGGTACTTTCTCAAAAGGAAAGATTCCGTATGTATAGCGTAATGTTTGAGGACACTAAGTGAATTTAGTTTTTAGTTGCATTATTAAAATTAAAATAACTCTTTACTTTTTGTGTAAATAAGAATTATTATTATTTATATATGGTCAGTTTAGAGTTAAGCTTATTATCTTTCTCAGCGAAATCGCTCAATTTTTATTATATTTTTGTTTTTTTGAAAAGGCTTTGGCAAGGAGGGACAAGTCAGTGAAAATACTCAAAGTTCAGCTTAAAAATTGCCTTACAATTTTCAAACACAGAATAACAACAAAATACAACTCTTAGGACACCCACGGGAAGAGATGGGTCGAGACAAATGTATTCTTACTGCCGTCACGAGACGGCCAATAAGTAAAAATAGCGTGATAATGATAATATGCTAAATTTGATCTTTGTGCTTATCATGAGCAGCTGACGTGATATTAACGCAGTCGGTAACTTTCTGTGCGTCCCGCGTCCCACTCTTATTCGCTTGATGCGAACGAGAGGGATAGAATGTCAGGGTGCTTAGACAAGTTGCCAATCGCTAACGCTTAATCGGCAATCGTCAACGAAAGGCAGCTAACTGTCTTTGTCGCACTAATAATATGAAGGAGTGACGGAGAGGGAAGACTACGATACGCTACTAAACGTTAGCGATTGGCAACTTGGCTATAAGCATCCAGTTATGCTATCCACTGCGTTAAACTCACGCCGCCAGTTCATAGTAAGAAGTGTAACAGGTGATACTGGTGACATAGGTCGTTTAATCAGAGTTGAGGTGAATTACACACGTATCTAAATAAAGTACCTACTGATTGCAATAAATGTGATGATTTAATGTCCTACATAATCTGACTTGCTTGAAAATGTTCAAAAGCAAATTCCTTGAACAAATTTTTTCGACAATCTCACAATTGCAATTAGGTAAGTATATTAGCTATCAATACGAAAAATACGAGAAATCACTAATTTTAAATTCCCCTTGTGTTTAAATTACATGTTGTTGTGTGCGTGAGGTTTACTCTCGTGAAACGATACTACATACATTTTGAGTTAAAAATATTTATACCTATTTATTAGTATTAACGTAAAAATACATCTACGGAACGTGTTTCACGATATGAGTCTAAGACGTCGAATGCTATGGAAAGTCTGCCATATTTATTTTGTTTACTTTATTTGTTTTTCACTGACGAATGGTATAGGTTCGGTTTATCAGTTTTTGACAGTTATTCTATGGAACTGACCTATTACAATTCAGATTAGGTCCTTAAACTGAATCATCATCAGCCTATGATAGTCCATTGCTGGACGTAGGCCTCTCCTACCTCCTAATGCGTCTAGACGCGTTAGGAGGTAAATGCCCATAATCGCCACGCTGGGCAAGCGGATTGGCGATCGCAGTAATGTGTCCACTAGAATGACGCTGCTGCCCATCATCAATCTTTAATCACATATGGTCAGTGACACTTCAATCCCTTAGTCGACTCTTACGACACCCGCAGGATGAGTTGGGGTGGTGACAAATGTATTCTTTCTGCCGTCACCACACGGCCAAAACTGAATCGCATGTGTATTATTATTTATTAAACAATTAAGGAAAGGAAAATGATACAGGCTAATAAAATTGCACATTTAATGGTTAATGTAAGTAGGTATTTTTAATTAAGTATTATGTTCGTATTTTGTTATTTTGTTGTTCAATTATTTATACAGGGTGATTCGGAAGATGAGCAGGATGAACTCGTCTGAATATGTAGTCCGTTAGGTGGTTGAGATAAACGTGCCTATTTTTTTGGTGTAATTTGAAAAAAAAGATAGGTAGTTAATTTAATTTACGAGGAACATGTTCATCTAATAAGAAACGTTTTTTTTAACGTATGGTATACCTATAGGTAGTTGGTCCTGTTCACTTCTTCTGAATCACCCTGTATGTATTTTAAGTAACTTTACATCTCCATATAGATTAATAACTTGTACATAATGTAGGCAAACGAAGTACCTTTTTTATTAAAGTAATTAACAAAACCAGTAATATGTTATTTCATTTCTTCATAATTGAAAACAATGAATTTAATTGAATTGCAATTTTTCTAGGCCCAAAATATATTATTTGTCATTGATTTACTACCTAGACCTACGTTCATTTACAGCCTATTGTCTGTAAATGTATTGTCTTATTTAGCAAACAACTTTCTAACCTATATCCAAATAGTATCCACCTTTAAAAGTAAAATAAATGACAAAAAAATATGTACTTAAAAAAAACCGGCCAAATGCGAGTCGGGCTCGCGCGCGAAGGGTTCCGTATCGTTATCAATTTATCATTAAAAAATACAGTTAAATCAATCTATCTCAAAAACTATAAGAGATAATTTAATCAAATCAAAAATCGCTGATAGAATTTATCAATGTGCGTAACATATATTTTTTTTTAGAATTTTATATCGCGTAGTTTAAAAAATAGAGGGGGGAGGACACATTTTTCAGACTTTGAGAGCTGATATCTCGAAAACGATTTGCTTAAATAAAAACCAGATTTATAAACCTTCATATCATTTTCAAAGACCTTTCTATTAATACCCCACACGCTTGTCGCTTATACAGCGTGTTTTTCTTCATATGCTATAACTTTAAGGGAAGCCTATTTAGATCAAATATAATTAATTTCTCTAAGAAACTAGTGTTTTAACTCTTACCGTTATTGAGTTATTAAAAAAATAAGTTTAATCACTGAACATGTGTATTGCAACCTTTATTACATTCTAATGTTACTTATTTTGACATGTGCCGTCAGTCACCTGAGATTAATTTTTATTTTATTTTTAAGGTTCTCTCACACTTACTATTTCATTTATTATGTATGAAAACAAAAAAAATATTTTTTATCGAATTTTCCAAAAGCCGATATACCAGACAACTTCTATTAATGGCCCAAGTAACCTGTCTAATTTATCGCAAATCGAAACGAACACCCTGTATACAACAAAATAAATTTTTCTACCCCTCAGTTACATGTATGGAGTATGGAGGGCCCCCACCCCAATGGTTTTTATTACAATATACCTAGTATCATGATCCTGTAGCGGTTCATACAACACATATCCTAACCAAATTCCATTACTGTAGCATTTATAGTTTCCGAGTAAATCGGCTGTGACAGACGGACAGACGGACATGACGAATCTATAAGGGTTCCGTTTTTGCCATTTTGGCTACGGAACCCTAAAAAAGTGCTCCCCCCCCCCCTCCACACAACGAAGTCCTGGATCCGCGCCTGGAATCAATCCACTCATTCCAATCAATTCATCCATGTACCTATTATAAGTATGTCTTTGTAGCTCACCCACATTAGAAGAATCGTAAGATAAGAACTCATAAATAGGAACATCATATGTCATTCGCTATCATTGCGATATCGGAGAGTAAAAATGACCTTTGCCCTTTTCCTGCAAGTCTTCATCTCATCTCAATATTAATAATAGGTATGTGAGAATTATGCCAGTTTCGAGTTTCGAGAATAATCTCTTTGTATCAGAGGTTATGTCCGTCGTTGCGCCTGCAAAAAACGCTATGTGGTGGAGTTTAATTGTTGAAATCACCTTGTTATTAATTTGGTCAAGTTTAGACTTATTCGACTCAGAATCACGAGCTCTTTCGATTTTGTTAGGAGAAAAAATATGTCCCATAATTTTTATACAGTTTTCATTCCTTCCATTACGCTACCGCCTTTGAACATCTATGAAAAAACGGTATCGTAAGGGAAAAAACATTGTCCGAATTAAATAACAAGGTGATTCCAACAACGGTTTCTAAAAACGCCCTAATAGATATCCTTTGTGTGTAGTTGCTAGGTTACTCTTTCAAAGTCTTAAATCAATCACCTAGCCAATTTTATAGGCGCAACGTGTATTGCCAGTGATGACATACGGTACTGTAACGTGGTCGCTTACAATGGATTTCATAAGAAGGCTCAAAGTCACCCAAAGGGCAATGGAGAGGGCTATGCTAGGACTCTCTGGAGATTGTATTAAAAATGAGGTCATCCGCAGCAGAATCAAAGTAATCTCTAAACTGAAATAGCAGTGGGCAGGGTACATTGCAGACAGACAGGCAGACACGCGAGTGATCCCATAGGGTTTCCGTTTTTTGTCCTTTCGAGGTACGGAACTCTTCGTTGGCTAAGGCGAGGCCCCTGGACATGGAATAATTACACAACTGTTCTTGAACAGCACTATTGATTTATATTTAAATACTCGTAATAAAACATTGTTACGGTTTCTCAAGGATGTGAAGAACTGTCAGAAGAGTGTCCTTTATGGTTCATCATTCATAGACAATTTTTTATGATGTACTTCCAAATTCAAATTATATTAGTCGAGCTCGCAACAAGCAACAGGAACAAAAAAAAATGCTAAATTTAAATTAGTTCAAAAACGACATCGATAAAATCGCTCCCGACCCGTGGTCCAACAGCTATGTCCAACTGATTGTGCCACGGGTAAGTAAAATTATCGGTGGTTTAACTGTCAGATTACTTTTTTTTTACTGTCATGTAATTATGACCCATAGTACAACTGAGGAGCAAACGTCCAACTAGCATACGTAAATATATGTTCTATTATTGGACTACCGATAAATTTAGTGTACCGCGGTACAACCTATTGTACCAGGTAAACTAACTTCCTCGTAGTACATTCGGTTGGACTATGGATCATTTTATTTCCCCATGGCCCAACCAGTTGGACATAGCGGTTGGACCACGGGTCGGGAGCGAAAAAAATCAGTCAACTTGACAAACTTTTCTATGATTATGAAGTTCGTTTAAACAAACAAAATGTGAGACGATTTTGTCACGTCTGTAATATTACGGCTAATTAACACCATCAATTAACAGCTCTGCCTGGAACAAATGACGAGTGACCTTTTAAAAGACCTACTCTTATTCCACTGGTCTTCTAAAGACAACCTTCTGATTAGAAATACACGGTCGAGATTAAAAACAGCAGTAAAAGGAGATAAGACGTTTTGGTAAGTAGCGGATCAAATGATTCGCGACTGTGAACATTCACGCTGAATCTGTGGCGAAAAAAAATGTCTGAAGAGCCGCCTGAACCAATTAAGATTAGGAATAAACACAGACAGGGTGTAGGTAGATACATATCAGCACCTACGCATTTTAACAGTTTTAATATTTTCTTCGGTTACCGCGAGTATTACACATGAAATAAAACTATGAAAACGGATAACTAATTTTAACTTCATTCCGACGTTTCGAAAACTTTAAAGGGTATCTTCAAAAATAAGTTTTTCAATTCAGACTAAATGTGTTTTCTTTTCGAGAATCGTGAAGCGAGTTAATATTTTTCCCCTCACTAGCTCGTTTATCCTTTAATACGAGCGGGTAAAAACGCATCTTATTCACATGTGTGGCAAAGTAATGACACTTTGGAGCGTAACGCTAAGTAGCATGATTCGTTTAATAGATAACAAAATGTAAAATGCTCAGGAATGAGTCGTTCCACATTAATTATAATTAAATGATTTGTTTGATAATTTAGTGAAAATACAAAACTTTATAATATGTGCGTGTTTATAGCCGATAGTTCATAGCTTAAGGTGCATTCAGACCAAACGAACATTCGCTATCGCTATTCTGGTTAGAATTAATCATCGTGTGAATCACGTTTTGTGTAACGATCGAATTTCGTAGAGTGGGGGGTTCCCCACTCTACGAAATTCGATCGTTACACAAAACGTGATTGATTGATTTCGTAGAGATCATATTTCGTAGAGGTCTGAATGCACCTTTAGTAGCTCGCGGTGATACCAGTGCCTAAATGGATCACTGCTAAGTTTTGTTACACTCTGTATACTCCTCTCCCGATAGCTCGTCGACAGCTCTAAAACAAAAAGCAGAAACGCTAATAATTTAATTAGTGCACTACGGTCATTATTTCGTCACGGCACACAATAAACATGCTAAAATTAAAGACACCATCTGAAAATATATATACATTTTAGAACGTATATCCAAGATACAAGGATCAAAATCGTTACCATAAGCTGGCTATTAGAAAAGCTGTGGAGGTGCGTCATTTAGTCCGTCACGAGAACGTCACGGATCGTGGTGCGTCACGCGTCATAGTGCGTCATGCGTCATGGTGCGTCACGACGCGGCGCCTGCGCTAAGGGAGCTATTAGTTGATTAGTGACGCAGCGGGAATAGATGTCTACATTAAATTAATGTTTTTTTTACACCTGCTCTGTAGCCGTACCATGAGTTGGAAAGTAAGATACGTTAGGTTTTACTCGATACGTAAAGCATTGACATTGACGCTTGCACTGACATATTGGAGCGAGCGCGATGACCTGCTTTAAGTATCATATTATGAATTCATGATACAGATGTAGTGCAAAATCCTTTTTCTTCGGTTTTTCACGGAAACGCACGAATTAATCTCCCTGTCTCAATTAGCTTCAGTGCAATATATGCTGAAGTTCATTGTGACAGCAATATGAATTCGTGTTTAGATACCTTGGCAGTACAATAACATCCAAGTGTGAGTTGGACGCCGAAATTAATTGCAGAATAGGTGCTGCAGCGGCAGCTTTCGGCAGACTGCGACTTTAGGTGTTCCGGTCTCACGACCTTAAATTATCCACTAAGATAAGTGTGTACATGGCGGTAGTGCTTCCGAATCTCCTGTATTCTTCTGAGACCTGAGTCCTTTATCGCAAGCAGATACGTACACTAGACAGGTTTCATCTCAAGTGCCTTCGTGACATCATGAACATCAGATGGTCGGACCGCATTAGGAATACAATTGTCCTGAAACGTGCAAATGTTGGAGGCATTGAGATGTATCTGATGAGGCGGCAGCTGCGGTGGTGTGGGCACATGGTTCGCATGTCGGAAGATAGATTGGCGAAGCGCTTCTATTTAGAACTCCAGAATGGAAAGCGTAACAGCGGTGGCCAATACTTGCGCTATAAGGACGTTCTGAAACGACATATGAAGCGATGCAGATTAGAGCCATTATAATGGGAAGAGAAAGCAGCACAACGGTCTGAGTGGCGACGGCTTATTCATGACAAAGTCGGTATTTTGGAGCTCGAGCGTCGTGATGAGCTTGACAAAAAGCGCGATGCTCTCAAGGCTCGTTCAACAGCTGCCGTATCATATAATTATGTTGGTGGTGTGCTGACATGCCCAAAGTGCGCACGGTACCTTTGGTGCGAAAATAGGATATGTGAGCCAACATACAGGGTTATTTTTTCACCGGTACAATACATTTTCCCACATATTTGGTATCGATAATAGATTACATTTATTAAATAAAATTGACATTTTTTTTCATTTATTATTAATTTATCCTTCATGCAAATGCAAAATAATGGGCCTACTAATGATAAGACGTCAACGGGGTGCGGGACGCAGAGGGCGGCGGAAAGGGGTGAGCGACCTGCGCACGAGTTGGCAACATAGCAGTTACCTCAATCTCAGTGACTAGGTCAGGGACGGTCAGTGTCACGGTTGACGTAGGTATGTGCGCACGCGCCGCATCGTACTACGTTCAGTCGGAAATTGCTCGTACGAAATGGTTCGTAGTTATTTTCTCATTGGGGAAAATGCAGTGGCAGCCCAGCGGCTATACGCTGAAGAAAATGTGCCCCGCCTGGAAAATGCCAGTGTTATAGCTATGGCCAGCCAGGTCAACAGATTTGACCCCGTGTGACTGTTTTTGTGGGGTGAGGGTAGGCCCAAAATTTAAAAGACTTAAAAAATCTAATAATAAGTGCATTTGATGAACTTAAAAGTGAGAACTATAGACTTGTGTTGGGAAATATCGAAGGAAACATTCAAAAACGGGCAAGAGTGTGTTTAGATAACCACGGCCAACATTTTGAACACTTGCTTAAGTATGTGAATTAATTAATTAGTATGAGAAATGGACTCCATTAATCAGGTATGTTTTTTTTATTCCAATCATTGTGCATAAAGTTGATTTCAAGTGTTTAAATACGCCTCAATGAAGAAAGTTTCTGTCCTTAGTGCAAGTATGAAGGAAGATTTGGGATCAAGTAAGATTTATTTTTTTTGTCAAGTCATAATCATAACTTGATTATCACCGCCGCTTTTTAAGCCGCCATGCCACGTGCGATGACCTTGTAAACAAACAGTTGCCAGTTCGTGTGTTTTGCTAGTTATGTACATTGATAATGCGTAATGCGTCCAATTTTCTTATTAGGTTTGCGGATAAGTTCAAACATCGGTATTTTAGTTTTTTTGTTCTAAAGGGGTAGTAACAAAAAATGTTAGTATTCTGTAACTTGGACTACTATTACGTAATTTACGTATGTTGATTTATTGTACTGGTGAAAAAATAACCCTGTATAACATGTGTGTAACATCTTAAAAACTTTGATTACGATAGAAATGGTTTAAAAATGTTTCACCCTTGGAAAATAGCAGCAGTTGCTTCAAATGCTATTCTGTCGTTATAACACAATAGGTGCATATTCTGAACCATACCATACCCACTTTACCGCGAACATGCCTGATTGCCAATTACTGATAGGAACAATAGGACAGACAGACAATACGAAAAAACATTCCAGAGTCGCGTTTTATAAAGTTACATTTTACAATTTCGCTGTTTGCCTCTCTAACGCACGCACATATTTATTGGCTAGATTGCCCAGGCATGCTACCGCGAATCGAAGTTCGCAAATTTCGAGGATTTGTCTCTCTCGCTCTAATTACGCCTTCGTTTGAGTAACAGAGAAAAATCCTCGAAATTTACAAATTTCGATTTTCGCGGTAGTAGGCCAGGGTGCTTAGACAAGTTGCCAATCGCGAAGCTCTCTCTCACTCTTTCTTATTAGTGCGACACAGACAGTTGCCTTTCGTTCACGGTTCACGATTGAGCGTTAGCGATTGGCAACATGACTAAGCTCGCTGTTGAGATATTTGTGAACACAATGGGTCGCGTTTTATAACGTTACAATTTACAATTTTGCTGTTTGCCTCCCTTTCTAGCCAATATGTGCGTGCGTTAGAGAGGCAAACAGCGAAATTGTAAAATGTAACCCCCTTATTCATAAACGTCTAGGGTAAGTTCTCCAGTGAATGAACAAATCCAGTGAACGAACAAAATACAAGTTTTTTTCGTAAAATAAGTTTTCTGTACATTTCTACTACGCGTTATTTTTTTTTTTCGGGTAGGAATATTATTTGACAAGATCTGGTAGCACTTACATCATCTCATATGCATCAGTGTCCAAGTGGCGATGATCTAAAGTAGGCACGTTGCGCCGGTTCGTTTTTTATATGGAGATGTTATAAGGATTTAGGTAAGCTTACGTTGTGTTTAATGTGTTATTGTGTGCGTTTCGTGCATCTCCTAGGTACAGTGCGTGTTTTTTTGAAACCGGAAGGTTATTATTATGCTATTAAAGTATAGTTTAATGTGATTTCGTTTCAAATAGTGGCTTTTAATCCAGTGTTCTATAACTAGAACTCAAAATGGCTTAAACCTAGTGACCGAACGGGGGAGTTCGTTCACTGGAATTGCGTGATTAATTGTTTGTTCCATATCTTACGTTTTAGTGGTTGTTATAAGATTTGGTTTTCTTTGGATTTAATAGAAATATGCTGTCTAGCAAAGGGCCAGTGTTCGAACAATACTTGATATATTCAATTTTTAATGAACTACCGCGAACACAGTTAGTTCATTAATTGGATTGCGAAAACCAGTGAATGAACTAAATAATTTATTTCGTATTTTGTCTCGTTTTAAGACATGAAAAGGTTAAAAAAAACATATAAATAATTCCAATATGACCAAGAATCCCTCGACAAACCTCTAAAAGCTGTTGCAACTAGTGAACTATCAAGTGCCAGTTTTAATATCTTAAAATCAACGCTATTTAAATCACCAAAATTGTCCAAATTCATGCCACTGAAGAAACAAACATAGACAGATCTTTGGTTAATCAAAAGTATTCAAGTAGCACTTTATATGCAGAATGAGCCCAGTTTACTTTTTAACGAAAGCGACATATAAGGTCACTCTTCAATGGTAACTGAAGAGTTAATTGAACCTTCCTAGAATACGCAGAAATGTGGAACTGTAAATGATGTCGTTTAATTATGTTTATAGTTATTATGTCTCATTAAAGTTCAAATTAAATTATCGAATATTACTAGCACTACCAATTAAAAATAGAGTACTTTTTTCATTGTAATACATTATTTTTAAGGTAGGTAATTCATTCATTGGTTTCATTTGTTCATTTACTAGAATTTTGTGTTCATTCACTTTTTTTCCCCTACAGTTAGTTATAATTTAAAACTGTGCAGCACTGATGCAAAATAAAATTGATTTTAGAAAACTACAATAGTGGTTTACTCTATAAGAACATTCATATTTAAACTTCATTATTGCTCCCAGCCACAAAAAATAAATTAAGTTGAAAATTTCCTTAAGTGTTCATTCACTGGAGCACTTACCCTATTAACTTAACAAGCCGCTAATATTTGTTTGTCCCTTTCGGTCTTAACAATGTGTCCATAAGAGCAAAAGGGACAAAAAATACTTAGCGGCTTGCTTTCTATCTGATAGACATATTGATAAGACCGGAAAGGAAAAACAATACTTAGCGGCTTGGTAAGTTAGGGGACGTTTATAAATAAGCGATGTAACGAATATTCGCATTCGCATTCGCATTCGCGAATATTCGCATGTTTTAAAATATTCGCATTCGTATTCGCATTCGCAAAGAATTGACGCGAATATTGCGAATATTTTTATCTAATTATTTCGTTCACTTAAGGCAAGAAGTACTACATTCTAAAGTTGACCTTAATACCTAGATATCTAGGTACAAAAACATGCGACTCTAAAAATGATATATTTTAACTGAATGATGAATAAAACGTTATATTTCAGTATTTTCAGTTAATAAAACACAAATGATACGTATAATTAAACAAAACAGTCGTGGCGATTGCGAAGACGGTGACACCTAGTAGCTTTGGAGTCAGACTAATCGCTTAGTTTTGAATTTACTTCTGAATACTAAGTATTCAGTATAATAGGTATTTCTGGTAAAATGTGCCTAAATGTCACTGCTAAATACTTCTTTAACCAAAGATATCGACGCAAAAGGACCTATTCTTTGCGTTTCATTGCGCCTGTGCAATATTTTTGGATTTTGAATGAATGTTTATTATTATTTTCAACTTTATTGCACAATATTGCACATACGAAAGAGTATAAATGGCGGACTTAATGCCTTTGGGCATTTTATACCAGCAATGTATGACACGTACATTCGTACAATGTACAATGTATGACGGGCCGCGTGGTGACGGCAGTAAGAATACATTTGTCACCACCCCAACTCCTCCTGCGGGTGTCGTAAGAGTCGACTAAGGGATTGAAATGTCACTGACCATTTTTGATAACGATTGATGATGGGCAGCAGCGTCATCACTGTAGACACATTACTGCGATCGCCAATCCGCTTGCCCAGCGTGGCGATTATGGGCATTTACCTCCTAATGCGTCTATACGCATAGTTTAATAGGAGAGGCCTTCGTCCAGCAGTGGACTATCATAGGCTGATGATGATGATACTGATGATGAATGTATGACATGTATAGGTAAATACCCAATATTCGCATTCGCATTCGCATTCGCGAATATGAATCGCAAATATTCGCATTCGCATTCGCATTCGCGAATATTCCAAAACAGACATTCGTTACATCGCTAGTACCTATATGTACTAGAGTCCGTTCGGAAAGTAAAGATACGTGAGACATACGGGCGTGCCTGGCGTATACACGCCTTAATTTTCCGCGCAGTATCTAAATAAAACCATCCACTATTATTCGTGCGAATATTGTTACTACTTTGTTTTCAACACACTTGCTCGTAAGACGAGTTTTATTGAACCTTTAATAGTCATTATCCAAGATATTATGCACGCTTGTTTTTTCTTTACATGAACTATTTATAAACGCCCTTGTGCTAAGTAACCGGATTAAAGCAGGCATACTCTTGTTACCTGCGACTACGGGTGTAACGTTATATCCGAAACGTCAGGACAACATTAAAAGTAAGTTTTCAAGTGGTAATCGGTGAATTGTGTGTTTTTTTTCCGATTGTTGCTAATGTTGCTACTTGTACTGGCAGGTAGATTAGATAGGTACACTGTTCAATGACGACAGATTTTTTTTTTATTTAATTTGTTTTTATTTGCTGAATAAGTATTTTTATTAATAATCTTTTATGAAATGTTCATTTACCTGTTAATTACTCATATGAACATTATGAAGCAATTGATAATTATGGTCGTGTGGTGACGGCACTAAGAATACATTTGTCACCACCCAACTCTTCCTGCGGGTGTCGTAAGAGTCGACTGAGGGATTGAAGTGTCAATGACCATTCTTTGATAAAATATGTATGATGGGCAGCAGCATCATCGTAGTGGACACATAACTGCGATCGCCAATCCGCTTGCCCAGCGTGGCGATTATGGGCATTTACCACCCAATGCGTCTATACGCATAGTTAATAGGAGAGGCCTACGTCCAACAGTGGACTAACATAGGCTGATGATGATGATAATGATAATGATGATGAACAAATTAGTCATTTATAAAAAGTGGC